>OOFC01016700.1:0-19710 GCA_900323345.1 Pseudochromis fuscus
TGTGCTAATTCTATATATATATATATATATATATATATATGTGTATGTTATAATGTGTGTATAGAAATACCACTGACATGAAACACTAAGCATCAGATACTGACATGTGCACAAACAGACGTGTTTCCCGGCACTACTCAGCTCTTGTTATTGCTTACATTTTATTTATGTTATGTGCTAAATCAGATTGATGCTATGATTATTATTTTTCCACCATTCAAACTGGGTCTTTTAGTCCCCTAAGCTACAGAAAGTAACCGGCCTCTATTTGAGGCTGGTTTGTATTAGAAGCAGGACTTTATTTCTAATTCCTTCTCTTTTATGAGCTTAATTTGTCAGATTTTAGTACAAGGCCTCATGTTGACTTCAAACGGGGTCAGAACATTAAGGTTTCTTCTGTTAATACATCACTGCCTGTAACAACTTCAAAATAAAACCCCACTATTAGAGTTTCAGTGGATAAAAACCCTTCATTTCTTAGCAGGGCTTTTATTGTGAAATATTTGCAGGCACACTATGTTTAATTCATTCACCTCGATTTGACGCTTCAGACAGACTCAGGATGAAAACATTGAGGTTCCTGCATTATATCATCTCAAACCCAACACACTGCTGCTGCCTAAACAAAACACACAGAAAAATCCTCTAGATGGGTTCAGTGGTTTTCCCTCGAATGTTGTTGTTTGGGTTCAGTAGCTGTGATCAATGTGGGAAGTGTCTTTGGTCCAGTACATCTCGGACCAAACCATTCAGCCTTTCCATTTCCAAACATGTTAATAATAATGTCTTCAGGAAGAAACCACACAAGTCACAAAACTTTGCGGTGAGTCCTCACACAGTGGGCGGGGCCTGTATTTAACTAAACTACAGAAGCTAACAGGCCTCTATCTACAGCCAGGACTTTATTTCTAGTTCATCTGTTTGATCAGTTTAATGAGTCAGTACGAAACCTCAGTGTGACCTGAAATGGGATCAGGATCAACACATTATTATCATTATTATTATTATATTAACCTTTATGTAACCAGGTAGGTCAATTGAGAACCAGTTCTCATTTGCAATGACAACCTGACCAAGAGGCATCATAAGAGGCACAAACAAAACAATAAGGACATAAAAAACAAACACAATTATGTACGTGCAACATGTCATACTGATCCTACAAGAAACTAATATTTACTGTATTTATTGTGACATATATTAAGAAGTTAATGGCTGAAACTGTACGGACATTATTTGTTCATATCCACAACGATCCTAGACTTGCAGCTTTTAATTGCCCATTGGTTTATATTTGAGAAAATACCTCAAATATTGGAAACACTGACAGTAAAGTGAGTTTCCCAGTGAATGTTTTTGCCTAATTAATCAGAAACAAGAGTTATCTTTAATTTGAGATAAGGACAGAGAACACCTGGGTGCTTTTACTTTGAAGGAACCCTAGGGACAGAATGATTTAGGGCTGTTTTCAGTCTTATTCTTGACATTAACTTTGCTCACGACTGATCCATTTAATTGTATTGACTGTATTTAATGTTTTTCTTTCTTGGTTAGCCAGTGATACATTTTCTCCACTGGTAGGACAACTGATATTCATCATCTTTTAACTTCTTCTTAGAAAATTTCCTTTTTCATGCGGCTCCTCAAGGCTGGACTGGAGTGGGCCTTCGGCTTCGGTTATGTAATTAAATTCAATAAACAATACAAGTCTTTTGGAGGTTAAGTCTTTTTACTGCAGCATGACAGACAAAATAAAAAAAACACTTCAACAAGACAAAACACAGGAGAAAATGAGACTCAGAGGGACGTGGATTTTCACAACTTTTTACAAATGACTGTATCTGAAAGAAAGTTTTTGTTTCCTTAAATGACTCTCTCTGCACTTTAGGTCGCTATAATGTATGTTAATGTATGTAAACTGAATCAATTTATTCCATCAGCGTGGAAAAAAACTTTTTTACTCTGGCTTTTACTCTTCACCGCGTCCGTGACTCGAGGACCCCGCTGATGGCTCTGTAGTTAAAATATGGAGTCTAATCCGTCTCCACGAACGCCGTCCAGGTCGACGGGCTCATTTAAAACTTCCTGACACTGACAGGACTGACAGCTGATCCTCCGAATAAATGGAGCGGCTCGTCAAATGGAGACGGCGGCGGCGGCGGCGGCCACGACTCTGAAAGCCCCTCCG
Organism: Pseudochromis fuscus; assembly: GCA_900323345.1. Lineage (NCBI taxonomy): Eukaryota > Metazoa > Chordata > Actinopteri > Pseudochromidae > Pseudochromis > Pseudochromis fuscus. The sequence continues at coordinate 2,189 of OOFC01016700.1, forward strand.
TCTGTCTGTGGCTGCAGGCTGTGAAGCTCAAGAGTGAAGGGGCTGATGATAAAATGAGTTTTTGAATATGGAGTGAGTCCTTTTTAAACCTAATTCCTCCCGGTCTTGCCCCAGAAATACAGATCTGACATGTTGTAGAAGAAAGAAAGAAAAAAAAAAAATCAAGGGCAATGCAATCAACTCCTGTCAGAGGAAGAGGAAGAAGGGCGGGGCCGTGACACAGAAGACGAAACCGGCGTCTGATTGTGGTTCGTCCTTCATCTTCGGCGTCCCGTTTCATTCGTTAATTAGCATCGACTAATGTGTTGCTGTGTTTGCGCGACGCCGTTAGAGTGTAAAGAGGGAGGAAAAATCAATCTGCTCTCTGATCGAGCCAGCGGGCGCCGTCGCTACGTGGCGGCCCGAGAGTGTTTGGCAGAAGCGAGCGTCGATATCACACTGTTAACTTCCTGTCTGATATCAGCACGAGCGGCTGTTATCAAGACCGAACAGGCTTTTTTTTGGTGTGTGTTCACGAGCTTCGGCTTCTTTAACACTCGACCAGCGAGAGAGACTCTGCTGGCAGTTAGAAGAAAGAGGCAGAGCTGTTCCCTTTCAACCTTCACTGTCTGAGGCTCGGTCTGTACCACGGCTGTATCAATGCAGTCCCAGCTCCCATTGTTCCCTCCAGTTTCATTTGGAACTAAACTGTTGTAGTTGTGTAATTGTTTTTTTTTGTCTTTGGGTTTGGCTGAAGTTCTTTACAGATACAGATACAGACAACTTTATTAATCCCACCACAGGCAATTAGTTTGAACAACTTGCATACAACATCCAGAGGCCTAAGTACATACAATCAAATTAGGAAGATAAAAGTAGAATAAAAACATTACTAGTGCAATCAGGGACCAATAGATAGAATGAATAAATACAAGGGGTTACTAATAAAATAAAATATAAAAACAGTACATGGTTAAAAATAATGAAATTATTAGAAAGAATTTAAGAGATGGCAGAAGGACTAAAACATTTCCAGAAATAGTAACTCTTAGAGACAGGTAAGACATAAGTCGCATTTACACTGGTATCTCCTCGCTTTACCTCGCCCTGGATCACCCATCATGCATTTATATTGCCGAGGATAGTCCCACCTCCGTGTGGCTGGCCGTCGTTTGTGATGTCATCTTCTATACAACACACAGGTGAGGAAAGAAGCAATAGAGGAACAACTGCTGTTTTTGACTCTCGGTCTGTGGCTGTTTTTCACAGCAAGAAGATGATTTTGTTTCAGAGGAAGCTGACGGCAGCAAGACAACGTACTGCTGCGAAATACAGAAGACTTTAAAACATCTCTGCACGGTTTGGATTGGCGATTTAAAAATGGCATGTTTGCAGGGACAGATTACGTGCCACACAGTGATGACGCAACAACGCAGTGATGATTCTGACCAATAAGATTTTAGTACCTGCTCCGACCTGACGGGTACTGTTTTTTTGGAACCGCAGGAGAGGAGGTACGAAAAGTTGTACCAGGTACCAAGTTCCAGGTCTTTTTGCCAGTGTAAATGCGTCAAAACCGAAGTGAGGTGAGGCGGCGCAATGCGGTACCAGTGCGACTATACTGATGACCATTAGCTTGGGTTAGACCCAATCAGTGGTCCTCGAAATCTCCTGGGCCAAATCCCAATTCACCCCTTTACCTTAGCCCTTAACCCTGCCCCTCCATTTTGCACGTTCACATAACGTAATAACATAATTTCATTTTTCTCTATGTGGAAAAATGACAACTAAAGCAATTAATTTATTCAAAGGGGCAGAGATGTCCCTATTCTTGATGAGTCGAAGTGGGAGGTCTATCTGGCCCTCGAAATGGAGATTTTCCAGGAGCCCACTACAAACAGAGGGGTATGAAAAATGTATGTCCATAAGTTTGTATGAGTCACCAGCAACATGTAGACAAATGCTGCAGTGGTGACGAAAGCAAAACAAATGACACAATAATCATTTGATCGTCAGTTTAATGCTGTTTATAGACCGCTTGTTTATGACAAACGTAGGAAATACAATGTCATACACGTGTCTGTTCAGGCTATTCCTGTTAGTGTCGTTTCAACGTAACTTTCACGTTTCCTGTTGTACCCGTCAAAGATTGAACATGCCTGTTACTTGAGCCGAGGGGATGGTGAAGTGCTTGTTGTTGCTGAGGTTGTCGCATCTGTACAGCAATGATCACTGATAAACAGATCTCTAAGGGTTGTCCCATTTCATAGGTGGACATTTCAACCGCTCGACCCTCCCCCTTGAAACTGAGTCGGTAGGGGGTAAAAATCAGTATTGGGATTGGGTCCTGTTGGTGATGATGTGTTGTGTGTTTGACTGGGAGAATTGTAATAACTGGAGTTCAAACATGACTGAGACTGTGTGTCTACAAACACAAGACACCAGAGCAAAGGTCACAGGGTCAATGAAGTCACATTGGTTCATCATCCACTGGGGACTGTGATTGCACTCGGTCAGTTTCGAGGAATATGACATCTTAGATTAGGAGATAGCTTGTGTTTTCTTCAGAGTGATGGACCCAGAGGAAAGCATCACTGGAAAATTGTCCTCAGAAACATTTGTAAATGTTTGGGCTGAAACTCCCTGGTATCAGACACCGAGTAATTACTTTATTTGATACCTTCAAGGTTCCCACTGTTTTCAAGAAACTAGTTCTTGGGACATTTTCTTTGATGAGATATTTGAGATTAAAGTTGCAAATTTGGGAGGAATTAAAGAATATTTTGGTTGAAAATTTTATTATTACATTCAGTTCATGCCACAAGACAAGGCATCTTAACAAATGTAGGGATCTAACAATTTGCACTCAGCAAAACACAACAATTTTAAAATTAACTTCCAGGATGATTCTTTAGATTTCAGGACATTTTAACTTGTTTCTCTCAGTTTCTAGGAGTTCAGGACGGGAAAATAGGTCGACAAAACATCTAGGTTTTCCAGGAGGAAAGGGAATCCTGACCTTACTTGAGGTCCAAACATATTTATGCAAGAGCTTTGATTTGAAATACCACATTACCATAGCACAAAAGGAATTTCCCCGGTGTGGGATGAACAAAGTAATATCTTATTTAGTATTGTGGTGCAATGGCAGAAGTCTGACGGGTCAGATCATGAGGATGTGCTGACATGGACCAAAGTGGCTGTCACTGTGTTGATCTCATGAAGGCATAGGACAGGTCAAAAAGACACAATATGTGTGTCAGAGACATGGACCATTTCTCAATACAAAGTACGCAAGTCTGTACTTACATACTTGGTGAGAATGTATCTGCAAGTCAAACTCTGAAGTACAGACTGGCGGGAAGGCGAGAACACACTGAGGCTAAAGTGCGATTGGAACACCAGCGTACTTGATGACGTCACATCTCCGCTCGCTGTTGCGAAATGCATTATGGGTTATTTGGTTTCCCCAAGTCCATGCAAGTCTGGTCTGATGCAGGCTGGATAATGAAGGAGGAGCGAGAACACATCCAGGTATTTCATGTGTTCTCGGGCAGATGTGTACTTTAAATTGGAACAGTACTAGGTCTCTGACTGATGATGTTCCACAAGTACACGAGAACGTAAGTACGGACAAGCACGCATATTGAAAAATGGCCATAGACTGTACAAACAAATGGACGAAGCAAGTGGGTCTCAAAAATGAGGCCAATGCAGAAGTGCAAAAGAGTGCAATACACCAGACAACCACTGGAGGCAGGCTGCAAAAAAATTCTGGCTCCAATTGACTTCAATTCAAAAATGGTCATTGTGATGTCATTAGCTAAAGTTAATTACCTGAAGCTAAAGTTAATGACTCTGACCATTGGTCGGCCCTCTCATTTCCATCAGCGCTAACACTGACAATGTTTGTTTTTTATAACTTTATTTTTTGATTGCGCAATAGTCTTTGACCCCGTTAGTTTGGTGTATTTCCGTAAGCGAGAAGTGGGCACAGGACTGTGGATTGCATAAAAGAAAAATCATCAGGCTGAAGGTGAACACAATTTCTGAAGCCTTTGTGTTTCTATTGCTATATGTTATTATTTGGTTTTCATGAGTAAATTATACATTTTTCACAGGATAAACAATGGCGTTGAAACAGGTCTTGTCTTAACGCTCTGTCTTAACAATATGTGTAAAAACCATGTGAGCATGTCAACTACCTGGCTGTGAATTTTAGGTGCTGATGTCAACTTGAAGAGTTTTAGGCCTTTTATCATCTTTAGAAATCTTTGTGAATACCTCCTGAAGTCTCTCCCACATGAAACTCAGTCAGCTACCACAGGATATATCTATTTTAAAACAAACTAAAGACACATCTAGCTTTGCAGCTTCTAGTTTGGTTTGTAGTGTGCGCTTGTTTTTATCTCCTTTTTAATAATTCTTATGTTTAATGTGTTTTATCATGTCACATGTTTCTATTTGTCTCATTCCTTCATGTGTGAACACAAATGTGCTGTATAAATAAACTACTTGTGCTTTTTATGCTTCATATTGTCATTAAAAATCAGTCATATGAGCTTTATTTTACAGAAAACATGATGATTTGAAACAGTTTTACCTTTTTTTTTTAAAGATTAAATCGGTGCAGTATGAGAGTGACTGGAGAGCAGACAAATGTTTTACAGTCATGTGTGAGGATTTAACAGCCTCCTTCAGAGATCTGCAGGAACAACCACTTTAACCCCTTTTTTCCTGTCAGTAAATGATGTGTGCCGTCACCGTGGTATACAGCGTATCGATCCTGGTTCCTGTGTGTTTACTGCAGCAGCTGTTCTTCCTCGTTTCCACAGAAAATTAAGCAGTTTGTCCAAAGAGCTGTTAAGTGGCTGTTTAAAACATTTCTGACCATGTCGCTGACACACTATTGACCAACGGTTCCTTAGAGCTGTTAAATGGACGACCATTAAAGCTGCTGAACTCCCTTTAAAATAAATGATTTTATGGTTTAATCTCCTGGGTTTATTTCCACACCAACACACTGAAAATAAAAGATGGATGCCACTGTGTAAGAGCAGCAATAAAACCATACCACTGATGCTGCCTCCCATAAAATCTATCTGCAACTGACTTCAAAAATCCAGCTGAAGATCATTTCATCATTAACCAGATATTAGGCTTCAAGAAGAGCAAGGTGTAGGGGCGGGGTTAGTGTGATTGACAGCTCTGGTTTCCAATGATTCTCAGGTGAACTCACTGGTGAACTCCAGTCTCATTCACATTGGACAGTGACCTCGGGTTCAGGGGTCAGACCCGCCTCCTCATTCCTCACTTCATATCCAAATATGGTCACTTCTGGCTGTGAATAACCAACATGGGAACTCCACAAACCAACAGGTGATGTCACAGTCACTATGTTTGTCTTTTACATATCGTTTTATTAAATAAATAAATAGTGTTCAGGTTTACCCAGAGACCAAATCCATCCGTCTAACTGTGCGGTAACACCACTCCAGCCAAACACCTGCTTCTTCAGAGTATTTCATTGTTATTATTTGAACTTACCTTCACTCCAAGTTGTGGTGTCCATGCTCCTTGTGATGCACGTAAATGTCTCTGGGTTCATTGCACCTTAACTCACCACGTTGTGTTTTCTGACTCCTTGCATGGGGGAAATTCATGTTACTTGTGTTGCACATCCTTCAGATTACACTGTAAGGTTCACGTCTCTGTTACCCCCTTTTCCACCGAGCTGGCTCCAGTGCTAGTTCGGGGCCATTTCCTGACTTAGCCACAGTTTGTTGTGTTTTCACTGCCGCTAAAACTGGGGCTAAGTCTGGCCCCACTTCCTTGCTGGGCCAGAGCTCAGCACCAACTAAGCAGCGACTACACCAGGAGCTGGAGGAGCGATGGTGGAAACACAACTAGCGATAGAGGAAGAGTAGAGTAATGAAAATACAGTAGCCACTAACAGTTGGATGTTTTGTCTCTGGATTTCAATGTAGATTTGTAAAACCAGGAACAGCACTTGTATGCGCACGATCAGCTCCTCCATTTAAACATTATTACAGCGACGGTGCGCTTCGCTGTCAGTGCCAGTAAGGACATCATGATTTCCCAAAACTGAATAAATACCACACATAGCGATGCAACACTGCTTTGTTAACTCAATCATGTTGTAACTAGAATATCCTCTGAAAAATATTATTTTTTCATGGACTGATAGTAACAGGGTAACTGTAGTTTGTTAACAGCAGCTAGCTTGCTAGCCGTAGCTGTTGGGGAACCAGCTACGTATGTGACGTACTGACATTTTATGGTGACTCCTTGCCAGTGGAAAAGCAAACCAGTTCATAGGATAAAAGGGGTCAGACCCAACAACCACCAGCTGTAGCACCAGCACTGAACTAGCACCCATTCTTGTTTGGTGGAAAAGGGGTATGAGTGTTTCCAGGTCCTCCAGTGCCCTATATACCACAAGTAGCCTCAGTCAGCCTCTCTTTACACCTAAGCTCTGCAGCAGTCAGGAGGAGCAGGCTCGAAGGCTATTTTGCAGATAGCAAGGTAGAAGAAGTTCAGTTATACTCCCATCACAGTAGACAGAGAGTATATGATTATTTCCACTTGGGGAAAGGAAGCAAGTGCACTGAAGCCCGGAGTGGTGTTGAAGTAAACATGGCAGAAATAAAAGCACACATACTGTATCAGTGAAAGACTGAGTGGATGTAATTTTGTAGTTATTCCTCAGCTGTGAAGCAAGTGTCTTTGACTTTTGACTCATGCTGAATGTGAGAGGTTAAAATCAACTTTTAGCCCCCGTGACTGTTTATTAGCAATCTGAGACACGAGGTGAACTTCGTCTGAAAAGCATAAAAAACAAGTTTTCCAAGAAGTTTAAAACAGAAAAATGAGTTTCCCACGGTGTTGACTGTTCGACAAAATCCAATGTATAAAAGTGCAAAAGTAACAAGCTGTATAGGATCCTATTATCCACATTTTTTAGTCGTTAAATTCATTTAGCTTGAATATAATCTGGCCTGTTCCCTCCATCCCCTCCCTCTCTATCCACTTTGCATTAAATCCACCATTAGATCCGCTTGGTACCACCAGAGCTTGTAGGCAATAAAACACATTGTTAAAGTGACATGTAATTACCCAGCCTGTCCTTTGACTAATTAAGTCAGCGCTGCCTATTATGTGGAAATGTATAAGGAAGTCAGGTGATCAATAACAGCGGAGGGGAGAGACAAGCTAATTTCTCAACGCTCGGATCGCTGATTCCTGCAATATCCCCGCCGCCGTGTTTATTATGGCTGCGGGCGGCCGCCTCCCGGACTGCTCTGACATCACCAGGCGTGTATTTTTGCTCCACGCCACTCGGCTCGGAGATGAGCTCACGGGGCCGGAGACGGATGTTCGGCAGCAATAAAACAAGATCCTTTTAATTTCATGCTGCCATAAACTGCCAGTCAGGTTGATGATGGGAGCAGCGTTAGCTCAATACACAGTGTTGGCCGGTACACAGTATTTCATGGCTCCACGGCTGACGCAGGCGACGGCTGCTTTGGATAACGACAGGAACATATTTAAAATTGATCGATTGAAGTGGTCCGAGCAGCAGAGGGGCAATGAAGCAGCTCCGCCCCTCTGGTGCTCCCAGTGGATTAAAACAAACTCACTTCACTCAGATCCACGGTGATGATGTTCAACCAGCCACAGGTCCAACATTATGTTAGCCTGTATCCTCTCTAGTGTGAGGTTAATACATACAGAAGAGGGCCTTCAGATTTTTGAGGAGACCTTAGGTTTAGAGTCTTGAACCGACGATTAGTCTGTTGATTGATCCCTTCAAGGACTCGACACCTGTTGATTGTTTTTATTGTTTTCAGATAAAGCATCAGGGCTCATTGATATTCATCACAACACGTAACTATTACTAAAACTACCAACAAAAATACTGTATAATATGAAAATGTTTGTCATGTCACAATGTTTTAAAAATGTCATTATATATTTATATTATATTATATTTATTCATTTTTGCCATTTCACTTTGAAAAGACCCATCAAACTGAAATGTGTTAAATTCATAGACTTTATAGAAAAAGACAAAGTAAGTGGGTCTCAAACATGAGGCCAATGCAGAAGTGCAAAAAAGTGCAGTACTCCTGACGGCCACTAGAGGCTGGCTCCAAAAAACTCCAAGTGACTTCAATTCAAAAGTTCTCATTTTCAATCCTGAAATATTCAGTCGATACATTTTCTCCACAAGTCATTCTGATGTCATCAGATGAAGTCAACTCTTCTTCTCAGTGATCTGGTCCATCTGAAAATCATTGATCATTAAGGAGAAGAGGTGGAGTTGGGGGCGGGGTTAGTTTGATTGACAGGTCTGGTTTCCAAAGACCGGCGGTGAACTACAGTCTCATGCACATTGAACAGTGTCCTTAGGTTCAAGGGTCAGACCCACCTCCTCACTCCTCCCTTCATATCCAAATATGGTCACTTCTGGCTCCAAACATCCAACATGGCGACATTCAAATGATGATCTCCTGGATTAAAAATGTGAGTCCACAAACCAACAAGTGACATCAGGTTTGCTTCATACATTTTAATGTACAGTGGACAGTTTTTTAGAATACATAAAACAGATTGTGAATTTGCGTGCCAAATGTAAAAAAATACAAAAACCTGCAGCTACGAATAAACAGAAAATACCAATTTTTAAAGATGTAATGCAGTTTGTTTTTTGTCTACACTTTTGGGGAATTTATGATAAATTTATTGATTTATTTGGTTAACTTTGAGAGTTGAAACTGTTAACTTAGACTGTTTATACTATGGATATTTCTGAAATTGAACACAAGTAAAATGAAGCTTTACTTTTGTAATTTGACAGATTTCTTTGTTGACAGAATGTTTGTGTAATGATATTTTTTTTAAATCAGTTTCATTGTTTTTGTATGTGTGAATATTCTTCTTTACACATTAAAAAGACAACAACTAAGCAAGATTTTATTTACAATTTAATGTGGATTTTGGCCACCAACATTTAGTACATTTCTGACTATTGATCAGAGACTTTTTTTGCCGTGGTGAAGTAAATAAAACAAATTAAAAAATTGATAATAAGTGAATTTTAAATGTTGCACTAATCTAGAAGAAAACAACATGACACATTTTCCTGAATAAACAACAAACTGGTGTCATGTTGTTTCAGTAAGGTGATATTTTTTCCCCAATGGTGGAAGAAGTTGTCAGAACCTTGTTGTGTTGCTTTTTGTGTTAACCCATTACAAGTGAGGTCATGAGTGTTCATCAGTTTTTATTTGAAGAATCACGGCAGTATAACCTGGTGCGATGGTGCAAGAGAAGAAAAATGCACATACTTTATTCTAAAAAACAACTGTGGCTTCAACATTGACAACACAATCAACACAGTGGAGTCCATTTATTTCTAAGATTTAATAAAGGAAAAGTTTCTCTCGCTGTTGTGTTTATCTTTACATCTGACTGAGAAACAAGCTTTTACCAAACTGTGTTGGAAGACGACAAATGAAAAAACAATTTAGACTTTTATAAGTTTTTTCAAATGTGTTCGGACATCAGGATCATTTTAGTGTGTCCACGACAGAGGACACGAGTCAACAGGTTTGGTCTCAGGAGGATGAGGAGCAGGAGTCCAATGCAACAGAAACATTATTAAATGTCAATAGTTAAAAAAAAGGAAGTTCTGTGTCTGGAGGTCAGAACATCCTGTACCTTCAGTCCCCGGCAGACGACAGCAGCAGGAACACTGTCTGCTTGATTGGGATCTTCTCAGCTTCTTCTTCTTCTTCTTTCCACTTGCCTGGTGGACGGCGATGATTTTTTTTTTTCTTTTTTTTTTGGATCCATCAGGAAGAAAATGGAGCTCCTGTCCGAGCCGGACTGAAAGGAGATAATTCACAGGAGGAGATGGAGGAGAGAGAATGGCCTGAAATGAAGTGAAGAGAAGAGAAAAAAGAAAAATTGATGGCAGGAAGGCGGCATAAACACGACGGGTGCTCGTGTCCCGTCTCAAATGAAAATCCAATTTCAGAAAGGGCTCGTGGAGTTTATGGAGGAAGAAAGAGAAGAAGAAGATGATGAAGAAGAAGAAGACGAGGAAGGAGGAGGAGGAGGAGGAGGGAGGCAAACAAAAAGAGGACCAAAAAAATAGTCTGGTGCTGACGAGCTTCGGCTAGAGGCAAATCCTAAGGGCCCGAGGAAAGACAATGATCTTCAATTACCAGCTGTTCTGTTCTCAATTTTAGACAAGAGCAGAGGGAGAAATGAAGGAAAGGGAGGAAGAGGAGGGAGGATGCAGAGGGAGATATAAGCGAGGGGAAGTGGGGGAAGAAAAAAACACAAATGGGGACAGAACGGGGTCGAATCACTCCAGAGCCGAGGGGGAAAGATAAAGAGAAAGGGAGCCGGGCGGAGGATGGGCGTCATAATCGTATTCATGGTGTCCTATTAGCGGGGCCACTGCCTGCCTCTTCCTGGACTTCATATCATCCTGAGAGCCCGGTCACCGACGCTCCATTTACAGATGGTATCGTCTGTAAACACGCTTTTATTCTCGCCGTGTTACACCCGTCTGGCAGGAGGAGAGTTTTGTCATGAACCCCATCCTCCTCCTCCGACTAGTGCTACTCCTCTCCAATTGCTCCCTCGGCGTCGTTTGCAATTCAAAACGTCTTTTCCTCGGCAGATTTGTGTACACAGGACTGAACAGAGACAGTAGCGAGTAGAGTCGAGTCGGAGGGGAAACAAACACGAGGCCTGATTCAACATCCTGCTTCCCGGCGCTGACACGTCTGTCAGGAGAGCAAACAAGAGACGTCTCGCTCTGTTCTCCACCTTCACTCACTCTCTATCAGATAAAAGAAAAGTACTTCTTTCTTCTCACTAATGTAAAGTGAGAAGAGGGTAAAACATTTAAGGACAGTCATTTCTTTCTCTAGTATTTACTTTTGGATGATTTTCCAAAACTTTATCGTGTTTAACTTGTGATACTTTCCCCTTTATCTGTATTTCAAAGTAATTGTATTTCAAACATATCAAAGCCATTTCAACATTATCTCTCTCTCTCTGGTTGGTTCCTGCTGTGCCAGCGGAAACGCTGCCAAAGTCATTTCAGTGGAAACACCCCGACCTGTTGAAGTTAATCTATGCAGAGCTGGGGTGCATTTTTAACTTGATGCACGAGGCTTTGAATTTGCATTGTTGACCTCGAGCCGAGCCCCAATCTTATGAATACGGAGATTCAGAGAGGAGTATTGATGATTTAAAGAATGCATATATTTTTACAGTCCATGGAAAAACAACTGTACGCTGCAAAAATCCCTGAAATAAATGCAGATATGATTAGGGTCATTTGAGATGGGCCAGGCTGATCGATCAAAGGTCTGTTCAGCTTGTTTTCTTTCTGACTCGCTATGATGTCACAGTACAGCAACTAAAGTCGCATTTACACTGATACTGTGGTACCGCCTCACCTCGCCTTGGTTTTGGTGCATTTACACTGGCAAAAAAGTACCTGGAACTTGGTACCTGGTACAACTTTTCATACCTCCTCTCCTAAAAGTACTCGGTCAGGAAGGAGCAGGTACTAAAATCTTATTGGTCGGAATCATCCCTGTATCGTTGCATCATCAATGCGTGGCATGTAATCTGTCCCCACAAACACGCCATTTTAAAATCTTCAGCAAACCGTGCAGACGTGTTTCAAACAACAAGAAAAGAAATGCCATCTGTCTTCTTGCTAGCCGCAGACCGAGAGTCAAAAACAGTAGTTGTTCCTCCATTGCTTCTTTCGAGGAGGTACCACTGTCAATGTGACTTAAGGTCCTGTTTACACAACAACGTTTCACCCAAAAACGCAAAAGTTTTGTTGGTTTAACACAACAACGGATCAAAAAAACATGTCCATTTACATGAGAACGCTGTAAGGACTGAAAACGCTGTAGTATACATGCTAGGCCCGTAGTTGGCGATGTAACTTTTAGAGGCACACCTCAGGTGGTCACTATCCACAGACCAGAAGAAGAACAGCCAATCGTGAAACACAGAGCACGTTGGACGCTAACGTGTGAGAAGGCGACACTCGGACGGTGAGACTCAGCAGCACAAGCCCAACACTGTAGGCCGCCATTGTTGTAGTTCTGTTGTCCAGTAACCGCATGGCAACTACAATAAAGCCTGACTTGTGTGCCCAAAGTGGAACTAGACGTCAGCGTTCTCAATGAAAACTCCAGCGCTTCATTTACACGATGACAGCAGCTGTTGTGTTTTAGAAAAATTCAACTCTGTTTTCAGAAGTTTACATTTTAGGTTGTTTAAAACGCTGTTTCTGTGTAAACAGGAAGCTGAAACACAACAAAACCTTTGTGTTTCATCCTAAAACCATTGTTGTGTAAACAGGGCCTTAATCCTTCTGGATCCTGGCCCTGACCTGATCTAACAGACGACTTGTTTAAATGTCACCTCAACAAGTTACATGGAAACTTTTGCTTGTTAGATTACACATTTTTTGAAATCCTACACATCTCAAACTGCACACAATACTGGATGTTAACCCTGGAGGGATTTCTGGTTTCTGGAAATTCTGAATGCAGTATCCATTCAGATGTTTCAGTCTAAATATGTGACAGATTGATATTAAAAGCTTGGATATTATTTAGTAATTTGTATGTTTGCGTTTTATCCATGTTGTTTTAGAAGGACAGGTGTGATGCTGATTTCCATGATGTTAAACCATGACCAGAAATCACAGATTTCATGACTTTGTTGTTACATTAACATCAGTCAGAGACTGCACAGGAACTGATATTTGCGTTTGAGGACATTTTATGTAACTTAAATCAGATCTAACAGCAGGTATTTCTTTGACTTCTTGTACAAGCTGAGGATTCACAGAAACTCACTTTTAGACTATGGCTGTCATTTAAATGTAGGTTTGAGGTTAATATGCACAAAGTGGTGGAAGGTTTGCACATAAGATTCATGTCATAAGGTGGTGTTTAAGTCACAGATCATTAGTACAAACTGAGAAGAGTTGCTACAATCAGTGATAGACATCAAAGTCCCACACATCTGGGAAAATCTGAAATGTTTTAGATCTGTTTTCATGATATCTTATTAACTAAGGTAATGAGAAATACTGTGTTTACTGGCTTACTTCATCTTGTTTAGGTTCACGTAGTGGGTGGCGTTATCTTGTCCCGGATAATGTAACAGCTCAGGTTTTCTTATTTCGGCAAACATGGCAGCTGATATTATCTTGTTCAGTTTAGTGTAGCTGCTCACATTCAGGCTGTTTGCACTTGGTTTTAAATGCATCTCAAGTGATCTGATCGCAAGTGGACAGTGCTAACTACGTGTAAACAACAACCAAATGAGATCCGATCACTCAAACCACATGCAGAAGTGGTCTGGTGACCACAAACCTCTTGTAGCCTGAACACTAATGTGTTTCCAATAAGGACGTAGGAAATAAGTCATCAATGCAGGATCGAACGCCGCTGCTTTTCTGTTAGCTTGCTAATAAACAAAACCAACTCTCAGCTCATTCCAACAAAAGGTCACAGACTTTGCGAGTGTCCTTGCTGATGCTAAGTTATGATTTTATGTCTGTTAAAGAGAAACCAGCAAACATACCAGATACTCAAGATGTGGTATTCAAAGTGTTTTAAAGAAATGTGAAAGTTATAAGAGGTAAAGGAGAAAGACATCCAGCCACTGCCTGGCTCAGCATCTGGCAGCTTCATCGGGAGGTGAAACCATGTTTGGAGAAAAAGAACTGCTGATGAAACACTGACAGTGATAGGGAGTACTGACTGGAGACAGTACGGGGTCATCCAGACTGAGAAAGAAATAAAGAAGAAGAAGATAGAATAAGAAATCTTTATTTTGAGATTGAAATGCATGCAGCACACGGTACAAAGACACACAACAAAAACAAAATGTGATTTACCCCCAGCATACAGGGCCCCCTAAACAACCCATACATGCATATATGCAGAAGAACTCCAGCAAGTGCTGAAGGAAGAGGGTTTAATACACTGGAAGAAAACTTCAAAACAGTCTCTCCATTACTGTTGTTTGTTGTATCACTGTGGAGACATGCTGTGCAGCATACGAGCCCAAAACAAATTTCCCAATGAGGACATAGGACATATTGTATCATATCGTATCCCATAGGAGTTCATGGTGTGCAAACGGAGGTCACACTAAGTACTGACTTTACCTGAAGAAGCCATTTAGTTTTTTTTCCTGGAAGTTTGATCTTAGCTCTGTTTTCATCGGTGGGCGGCTGTGGCTCTGGTGGTAGAGCAGGTCGTCTGAATCGTAACATCATGGGTTCAATCCCTGACTGCCCGTCCACATGCTGAAGTGTCCTTGTGACACACTGGACCCTAAGTTACTCTGGATGGTGGATAGTTCCTTGCATGGCAGTAAAGAGTTACATAAATGTACATGTTCATTTACCATTTGGTGTGTGAATGGTTAAATTGTGAGGCAACAAAAACTGTAGTTGTAACAACCTGAAGAAGATGATTATTCATCTTTCTACCGTTGTTTAGACCAGTGGTTCCCAACCCTGGTCCTCGGAGACCACTATCCTGCATGTTTTAGATGTGTCCCTCTTCCAACACCTGGTTCAAATGACCAGGATCGTTATCAGGCTTCTGCAGAGCTTGATGATGAGCTGATCATTTGAATCAGGTGTTGGGAGAGGGAAACATCTAAAACATGCAGGATAGTGGTCCCTGAGGACCAGGGTTGGGAACCACTGGTTTAGCCAATAAACAAAGGTGTCACATTTTTGCTGTGTGGGAGGATTTATCTGCAAACAGTTGAAACTTCATTGAAAGACTGTTAGATCTCGATCCTTTTTCACCCCACTGTACCTCCAAAGGTTGTGTTCAAAAACTGTGAAGAGGGGGGATCAGCATCAACTGAGGTGTTGACTTCCAGATGATTTCATTCAATAAAGTGTGTTAGTGATGTTGCCATGTTCATCAGTAACTGCCTGAACTACTGGAAAAAAGTTTCAACAACCCATTACTTGAATACCCCAGACTTCATTTACAAAGTTTTGAGATGACTTCACACATGACACTGCTACGTAACCAAATTCAGCCAAGTTCCCGTCCAACAATCACCACTCAGTTTGTGGTCACTTTTATTTTCATCTGTAAAATAAAGGCTTTAACATTCAGGCTCTGCCTTTCAGGAAGGATCTGAGGAGGACACAGCGCTGCCTCCTTTTGTCTTTTTTAACGTGACGTTACCTCCAGAGATTGCGGAGCGACTAATCATCCTCGCTGCGAGCCGATCTGCATTGTGGATGATTAGTTTTCTCAGTGTAAAACATCTTGTTTGTCTCTGAGCTGTTCTCCTTTTGTGTTGTCATGTCTGTAGTTTATTTTCTGCATCGCTTTGCATTCTCCTCCTCGTCTTTATGTCGCTAATGTATTCATTGATGGAGTCACGCTGAATGCAGGCCAGAGCCGCAGCATTTGCCATGCTAATTGCTGGCAGATAAACAGCAGCGGTGCCCTTCCACCAAAACAAGAAGTCGTCGTTGTTGTTGTTTTTTTTTTCCATGGGTTGAAATGACTCCTGAGGTTCTGGCAGCTTGGTTACCTGAGACAAGGTGGCTCTGCATCCAAACAACAACAAAAGGGAGGCAGGAGGCATGAAAGCGGCTGTTTACCCCCCTGAAAGCTCGCCGGGTCATCGCTGGCCTAATTAAACCGCAGAGTATTTTTAGATTTCTGAGATCCTGACAGATTCAGTGCCTGTGTGTGTTTATCTGCGCAGGAACAAACAAAAGTGTTTTAAGATTTATTGCCAACTGTCATGTTAACTCTCCTCCTGTCCGCGGTGTGAAAGCGAGTCCTGCTGGGAAGCTTTACATCAAACGGCCCCTTTAGAAACACCTTTAATTACTCTCCGTCTCGCGCTCTCTGAAGTCCTCGCTGTGTTTGGCTGTCGGCTCGTCTCAGTTTTCCACGGAGCCGTCTGGATCTGATTCAAACTCCTTCTTCCTCCTCCCGCCTGCACATCCTTCAGCGCCTCATCCCTCCGTCTCTTAAAATTCAAATGAGCTTTAACTGGCAGGAACGCGCCGAGTAAAGTTTTATTTATATAGCGCCTTTTTGTAGAGAGGACGTCACCAAGAGCTTGGTAAGTCAGTGAAAAGTAAAAAGATCCCAAACACAAACAACATTAAACGATGTCTGAAAAACACACTTCTTGAATACTTACATCTATCTTACAGTTGTAAATGAATTGATTTTGCTTTGAGTTTTGACTCGACAGGCTGAGATCTACCTGAAAAACCATAAGGTCAGTAGATTTGATTTCACACCTTTGGTTTCCCTACATCTAAGTTTACAACAATGCAGATCAGTTTGGTGCTTATCTGGTTGGAAAAATACCAGCCAATCAGAGCTTTGGATGGATTTAAGAACGATGACGTCACCTTTGTGTGTTGGATTCTGTTATACTTGTGGTAAACTATGACCTAAGAATCAGGTTTTGGCTTTAATTTAGTGTCAAAAGTTGTCCAGACATGATACAAGTGGCTAGAACCGTATCTGCAGATGGAAAAGCATCTACACGATGGTGGACTTCCAGTTGTTGCAAGACAGTTATCTATTTGGCCACTTTTGGATACCGACCATGAACTCTGATTGGCTGTGTTGGTTGTTTCTCAATAAAAGACCAAGAACTTCTCTGACACTCCAAATAAATCCAGCAAATAAGTCTCACATTAAGTTGATTGGAAGCAGATTGGAGATCGTGACCAATGAACAACGGTGTAAACACAGATCCGCCATTTTTAAAACAACAGCTAGCGAGTAGTGTAGTAGAGTAGTGACATTAACTATATATGGATAAATCAAAGCAGTAATGGTCTGAAGAGGAGACCCAGAGCTTCCTGGTACTGTCTTCTACCAGAGTCCAGAGGGAGCCTCTCGGACCTCAGCCTCTTCAGAGGATTCAGCAGGAGGAGGCTGCAGCTGGATATGAGCGGAGCCTCCACCAGCTCCTTAGTAAACTGTAAAAACTCAATAAAGACTACAGATGAAAGCGCGGGGACCATAGAACGTTTATAAAAAGAGCTGTGACGCAGTGTCAGTATGTCGGCCAAAAAAGACTAAAGCATATGAAGTGACGTACTGATGTACTGTGACGTGATGACGTGGCTCCAACTTGGCTCCTTGCAGATGGAAAAACAAGCCTGTTTTTAGGAGGAACCACATCTGAACCAACTTAGCACCAGCTCTGAACTAACACCTGGTTCTTCTTGGTGGATAAGGTCATATTTGTGGACTGTTTGTGGATTTTGAATCCAGGAGTTTGGTGTTTGAACGTCACCATGTTTGTTGTTTGGAGCAGGAACTGACCATATTTGGATATGAAGAGAGGAGTGAGGAGGCGGGTCTGACCCTTGAACCTGAGGACACTGCCCAATGTGAATGAGACTGGAGTTCACTGGTGGATGAGCCTCTAAACCATCTGTA
>OOFC01016701.1:0-25770 GCA_900323345.1 Pseudochromis fuscus
CATATTGTGACTTCCACCAAAGATATTACTAATATTAGTCTTGTGTTTATTTGTATCAATATTAGCTCCACAGCGTCGTGGCTGTTTAAAGATGTCTGTTGCATGTTTCTAGCTTCATTTGTTTTTTTTATGATGCAAGTTTCAAAGATGGATTTTTTCATATTCTGGATCATATTATCTGAAATTATTCCTTTATCCTGATCAATCTTTGATATATTGTAGACCATGTTAGAAACTTGTCCTGTATTTTTTTTCAAAGTGTCTTGACCATTTTTGGTGGAGTCATATGCATAAACGTCACATATGGTCCTATCTCCCAATGTTAAAGAATCCTTCAAAAAATTCCTGGATCCAGATGGTGATCCGGATCACTTCCAAAATCTAATCATTTGTTCCTGATCCCCATCTGGACAATCCCTGAAAATTTCATCAAAATCCATCTGTAACTTTTAGAGTTATTTTGGAAACCAACAGACAAACAGACAAACCCCGGCAAAAACATAACCTCCTTGGTGGAGGTAATAAATTCAGAGATGTTCACTTCGTGTTGGACTTTTTGAGATGAATCAGATAGTTACTTGAAGACGACGTCCAGATCTTCCCCCAGAGCAGTCCAGTTAACTGGGAACACGGTCTTGGGACCATTGTGTCTTTGTCTAACAGCTGAATCCTGAGAGTCAACATAATCATATTTTGACTTTGAATATTTGACCTGAAGGGGATAATAATACAGAACAATTCATTCAGTACAAGATGATGAAATAGATGCTTACTTACTGGTGAACCATGGCACGTCTGGAATCTGGTGTTTTCAGTGTCGAGCAGGATAAACCTTCCAACAGGGCGGCCATTGTCTTCCATCCCTCTCGCTCGAGCCTCCAACATAAATCCTTCAAATGTGGTTTTGTCACTCTTCAGGACAACTGGAAAATTGGTTAAAGATTCATTGGGGTGAATGTACAGAAAGTGAATATGTAATTGACGATTGCAACACAGATTGTTGTAATAAATAAGGCTCCAGGAAAAGTCTCTGTACCTGTGATGGGCTCTCTGAGGTGGCTGCGAGGTTGGATATCAATCCTGAAGGGGCACCCAGTGGTTTGAGGAGGGTAATAATCCACAGCTGTGCTCTTATGCAACGGTAACATTGAGTCACACGTCTCAGGTGGGAATGCATCCCTTGAAAACCCGTGCACTTGTGGGATGACGTTAAGGCCAATCAAAATCCACATCCACATCTGGAACATAAGCATCACACTGAAAACAGATGATGCATTGGTACCTGGACTATCAGTTTAGTTTCTTGATACATATTTAAAGCAGCTGTTACGACTGTGGAGACTTTAAATGGCAAAGATATTTAACTGAGTGGGCGTCATTACAGGTAACTCCACACGATCTGAGCAAATTCATACACTGTTCACCCAATGTAGACTCCTAAAATTAAACATATGGCTGTTGATTGATTGGAAACATTTTTCTGAAGGACTACAGAGGCAGTACAAAAATCCACTTAAAATATCAACTCTATTCATGATTTCTTTTTGAAAAATATAAATATTTTGAATACAATTTGGCCTAAAAAATGTTCAGATACATCTTTGTCTTTCATTGAAATTAAATTAATTAAGTCAAATGATAGAAACAAATCTTTTTCCTTACCTTCAAATGAAATATTTGTTTACTGGACCCAATATTATGAAATAGATGCCAACACCACAACCTCAGAATCTCAGTTAAACAAGGAAAAGCTCCTTCTTTTTAAAAATCCTTTAAAAAAAATAATAAATAGGAGTAACCATTAACATCTCAGAAGGTTAAAAGCAGAAATCCTTCTTCGTGGACAGTTAGGTGTGCAGTGTTTGCTCGAGAGCAGTGAAGTAACTCCGCTTAAGGAAGTTAAAACCAGGAGTCTCCGTTGAACCCGCCCACACCCCTGTGGAAGTAAAAACAAATTACTGTTTCATTTTACCCTTGATAAGACCCACAACCAAAGTTATTTGTGTGTTTTTAAGTTCCTATAAGCGCGTTGGTTCTTTAATTGCTTCAGTCTGTGATCTTTGGCTGATTGTATAGTGTGTCAGTGTGTGTCCATGTCTGCACATTAACCTCAGCAACATCAGTCAGACAGCCCCAACAAACCTGACCTCTGAACTCCAGCCCACTCTGGGAGTCCATATAATGTGCTACTGCACTGTAGTCAAACATAAGAAAAGGCAACAGGGTTAAATTAATATGTTTTTGTCGTTCCAGAAAATGTGACTCAGCCAAACCACAGCTATCAATGTCAGTTAAAAATTAACAGATGAAAGGTGTTCATGTTGGTATCAGTCCACAGCTACTGACAGCGCTCAGGTCTGCAGTAGAAAAAGTTTTTATTAATCCATACCTCAGAGAAAAACAATTCAAAATGAATCCATAATGACTCAGACAAAAATGACTTGTCTTCTTCCCCCAATATGAATCATTTAATCTACGTTGTCCTAAAAAAAACCTTCTGTACATTGTGGTATTTTTTATAAAAAAGATTTTAGTAGTATTTCAACCAATCAAAGATTATTTGTAGAGCACTTTCCAACAACATAAAAGAGACTAAAGTGCCTCCACCACCAGCATAATAAAAACAATACAGTACAACTGGGTTACAGATGAATCAAAATATTTAATAAGGCATTTTAGGACGACTTGAAAATAAAACAGCTAGGTGTGGAAAGCTTGACTGAATGGGTGAGTTTTTAGTCCAGACTTGATTAAGACCGGGTCAGTGAGAACATAGTTGTAGTGGGAGTGAGGTACAGAGTTCTGGACTGGCCCCGCTGCTTGTATCAGGACCTGGGCAAGTCCAGCATCATCTGAGTCGACGACCAGAGGGCTCTGCTGGGGCGGGGGAGGGTTCAAAGCTCTGATGAATAAGATGGAGCTCAAAATATTATTTGTTTCTCACATTTAAAAGGATTGTTGCTCTAAACATGTGGCAAAGTAAAGGTTTGAGTAAAATATAATGTTACAGTGTCTGTGCTGATTCCTCCAGTGTTTAACTGGATGATTGATTCTGGACAGTTTGAACTGTTTTCAGTACTAATAATTGGGAACAATAATTCCAGTGTGAGCATGATAATGATCAATCTTTTCACAGGTCACAGTTGCAGCTCTGTGGAAAGGGTGTGTCCAGATTTATGGTTAAAGCAGTTTGAATGCAGTGCCTCATGCTACCTGCAGATGGTCAGTTGCCAACAAAGCAGCTGTTTCCCAGCACATAGATCAACAGATCTGCTCTGCAGATTAGATGACTTTTTGTTACTTTTAGGAGCTTTAGTTTATTGTTTGTTTGTTTTTAAATGTGCATAAGTTTGCATTATGTATTAAACATGTTTCATTTATTACATGTCTATCAAGTTTCATCTATTATGTATAATCCATTTGATTGCAGCTCAATAAAAACTGTCAGGTCAGTTAAAAGTGTTGCAATTTGTATTTATTGCACAAAAAAACAAATAAAATACAACAGTTTCCACAGGGACCATTGAAGGACTTAACACTTTCTTATATACAAAATTATAAATCAAAGCTATTTTACATTAATCTTCCCATAAAACCACCTGAAAACTGAGAATGTGACATAAACAATCAGGTAAACTATGTTACATCCAAGTATATATTGGTTAGCATCATAACAAAAGAGAAGTTAACAAACTCTATGCATGACTCATGATGCATGTTTAGCTACAGTATGACATTTACAGGAGCACAGAAGAAAACTGATAATTTAAAATCTAAGTTGGGACTGTGCAGAAATGCAATAATAAACAAGAAAAGTCACAGTTGATATGTTAAGTGCAGCTTGCATAGAAACATATGAACCACTTCACATTATGTTCTGTAGAGATTTACTAAACATGCAGTTGGCATTAGTTCTTAAATCAGTAAAGCAGGAGTACTTACAGCAAAATGACAGATTGGAAGTGAGCTGTTAGTACATGGATCCCTGCGAGACGAGGTTTTGCATCCTCACCGGGTTTTCCTCGACTACACTTTTCTGTTTGAACATTCGATGGAGCAAAGACTTTAAGTGGCTCCTGAACTTCACACCCACAAATGCATAAAAGACCGGGTTCAGGCAGCAGTGAGAGAAAGCAATGAGTCGGCACACAAAAAATGCATAGTCGAGCTGAGTGCTGGCTTCACACTTTTCAAATGGTGGAATCAAATCGTCGGCCAAAAACTTCAAAAAGATGACCACGTTGTATGGCACCCAGCCGACGAAGAACACCGCCACGATGCAGAAGACCAGCTTGACTGCTCTGTTCTTCCTGTGAGATCTTGTTTTTATGATTCTCCTCAGTATCTGAACGTAGCAGAAAGCCATCACTGCGAAAGCGAGCAAGAAGAAAGCGTTCTGCTGGGTGATGCTAATAAGTTTCCACAGTCTGTCACTGTATTCACAGCCCTGGATGTGTTGGTCCATGTGGTGGATCGTGCCGACGGAGATGTGGAGAAGGGATGGCATGGCTGCTCCAATGCTGATCATCCACGTCAGGGTAGACATAAAAATCCCTGTGCTGAATTTCTGTGTGCTCAGTTCAGAGAGAGGGTGGACCACAGCCAGATACCTGAAGATGGTCATGATGGTCAGGAAAAGGACGCTGCTGTAAAACCCGATGAAAAAGACAAATGTCACAGTTTTGCAGAAAATCTCTGACAACATCCATCCCCAGATGTGGTAAACGGCCCAGAAAGGGAGGCCGGCAGTGAAGATGAGGTCAGAGATCGCCAGGTTGAAGATGAAAATGTTGGTCAGAGATTTGAGGTTTTCATACATGGCCAGGATTACAAGGACGAGGATATTTCCTGTCAGGCTCAGCGTGATGACAATGGAGAAGAAAAGCGGGATGGCAATGGATCCAAATTTGACCACTTGACTTTTTTCACAGACTTCATCATCATATTCAGTGTCATACTGGGTCTCGTTCAAATCATCCATTGCTGTTAACGTGGAACCTGGAAAAGAAAGAAATTATTCTTGTGTGAATTTAGACCATGGCACACTGGATTTCCTTTTATAACAGTAATTGATATTGTAAAGAAAAAATAACCTACCTCCTTCTTGATAGGACTGATGTGCTGCTGGATGTGATGCGTTCTGTACACTCATGGGGAGCTAAAAAGAAGTGCCTTTAATAACCTCGTGACAAGTTTTCTGTTCCTGATTCTCTTCTTGTAATTAAACTGTGTACACCTGCGTAAAGCATTTTGCCAACTTTCGTGTCCTTAAACCAAACAGGACAGAATTTCCTTGTTAGTTAAGGGAAGAAGTAAAACTATACAAATGATCACGGTGTATTCTGCATTTCAGATCCAGATAATTCAGTTTAAATCATTAAAAATCTGGGCCACTAAAACCCAAAATATCAGCTCAGCTGCTAGAATTAATCAAATAAATATGTATTTTTGTACTTTGGATGAACTAACACATTGAAACATCAAACTTTAGAAATGAGATTTAAAAAAGAGCAAATTACAGCTACATTTTAATAATGTTCAAGCACTGAAAACAAACAAAAAGGACTCCGGTCAAGTTAAAAAAAAATTATTCAAAATTTTCCATGTTGCATGTAGGCTGTAATGTTAAAGTTCAAATGAGATTTGAGTTATTTCGGCAACAGAAAGGTGTTTTCATAGGTGGGGAAAGAGAGCAAAAGTGAAACTAGAATTTGCAGTTGCTGATCTTTTTCATTTCAGTAAGAGTAAATATTGTACAACAGTGTTTCTGTAGCTCCAGGAAGAATTACCCAGAACTTGTGGATAATTGTCTGAATCTTTTTTCTGAGAAACCAATGAATCATGCTTTCTCCTCTCAGTGTTTCACTACATTGATGTAGTTAACCATGATGCGTGTCCTTTTATGAACTGAGACCTCACTAAAGCAGTCCGGTGATGGGTGTAATCACAATTATTACAATTCATCCAAGTTACTGTGCAGGAAAAAACAAACGCTTTTTTAATTTGGAGAGAAATTGTGTTATAATAGATTATATATTTTATATTTTCAATTGTTGCTGCATAATTATCACGGTATGAAACAAACAAAGGAAAAGAGACACTCATATATGCATATCATCAATCACATGACCTCACTGTTTACGCTGCTACAGCAACCTAACTTCAGTTTTTAAGTCCCACCTATCAGACCTATAGTGATTGGTCCGAGGTCTCAATCTCGCTCTGTCATTGGACAGCGATCTGTCAATCATCACACTTCAAGCAAGTTT
Source organism: Pseudochromis fuscus (assembly GCA_900323345.1). Taxonomy (NCBI): domain Eukaryota; kingdom Metazoa; phylum Chordata; class Actinopteri; family Pseudochromidae; genus Pseudochromis; species Pseudochromis fuscus. The sequence continues at coordinate 6,270 of OOFC01016701.1, forward strand.
GCGTGCGCACATAAACGCTCTGAGTTGGTTGTTATGGGCTCATATCTGTAAAAGTATGTCAAAGTTATCATTCTTTTGTTTGTCTTTAACCATCAGCTTTCTAGAAATATGTTAAATTATCCGAGTTATTGTTTTCCACTGATGTCACGGTTATTTTAAAAATACTTTCCGAATGATTAATGTGTCAAAGCTAAGTATACCGTCACTGAGGCAGAGGTTACAGAGGCACAGAAAGTACGTTCTTAAAAGCTTTAATTACCAGAAAATCATACTTGTCTGTGGTTTTATGATTTCTAAAAAGTTGTACTAACGTGTTAAAAGTCGATGGTAAGAGTTAAAAAAATGTCACTGGTGTTTTTAAACTGAAACCCGACTCTTGTTAACCGAGTTAGTTAGCCGTTAGCTAAATTAATCTGATGTTAAACCAAAACCTAGACGTTGACCACAGTGTGAATACTTGTGTGTTCAAATGTCAGTATGGCCGCATTTATAACGTTTTTGTTGGATGTCATGAAATGTACTTGTTACATGCCTTGTTTACTTCCACGTAGCTAACTAGTAGGAAGTTAGAGGAGGTGGATACCGTGACATCTGCACATAAACAACATCTAAATCTCCATTTATACCTGTAATAAATGCTACCCTGAGAGAGTTTGTGTCAGAGAGGTGTTGACTCAACCCCGTGTTTATCTTTGCAGCTGTAATTTAAAAGCTTTGCACGGATAATTATTAGACCTTGCATTTCTGTTAGATATTTTTCAGCATAACCTGCTCATTACCATTTAGTCTGAGAGGTTTGCCAATGTGTGACCCACAGGATTTATAGCTGTACTGAGCAACTGTGCACACCTAAAATTTTGTTGCTCTTATATCGATCAAATTGTTATGCAAATAAACTTTGGTAAACTACTTCTAATTTGTCTGTTATGCACAGTGTCAGGGCTCCACATGTGGCAGATCACTGTATCTGTGTTAGATTGACTTTCTGGGATGAGAAGTCTGTTTTCTGTACAGAATTGGGCCGTGTACCCATCATCAGAACTCAGAACTTGACCTGGAGCACATTTATGTGAATCAGCTTTGTTGTGGTCCTGGGAGAGGATGTTTGAAACATTCATGACTATCTTTTGTTCCAGACTGATTCTGATTCTCTGATTCAGCAGACTGGATGTGACCCTGTGACCCCTGGTTGCCAGGGAGCGAGCGGTGGGGCCATGGCTGCTGGGGCTATAGTCGGGGAGAGCCAACTCCAGAGGATTATCCGAGATCTGCATGGTACGATAGCTTTATTTGTGTGTGTGTGTGTGTGTGTGTGAGTGTGAGTGTGCCTGCACCAGCAGTATGCAGTGGTTAACTGACGTGGCCTGACTGAACAGAAGAGAAAGAAGAAAAAAAGAGTCAGAAACGTGAGGTTTCATGACGGCTGACTGTCACTGTCAGAGCTGAGAACATCTTATCTTTACACCTGGGATTACCTGACCTCTCCTTGCCATCAAATCATTTTGGAAAACAGGCATCTGACCTCATGCTTGTGTAGTAAGGGTGTGGTGGAAGCCTCTGTCAGCATGCAGCGAGACAGAGAGCGCATGCTGAGGGTGCATCCATCAAGGGTGTCCTTCCAGTTTTTACGATGGATACGAGGCAAGTTTTTAAAGTACAGTCTGGCTGTAAGATTGCGGCAGTAATTGAAAAAAAATGGGAAAGACTCTGGAGTTTTAGGTACCAGGTCTATTTAGCTGTGTGTGTGTTTTACCAAAATGTCAGAGTTATGGTTGTGCTGTATGCATTTGTGTGCTCCCCAAGGGTAATCTAGGAGCTATCTGCTTTGTAAGAGTTACTTTCACTGATGTTTCTTCATTTCTGAAGTGTGTGTCTGTGAATTTCAGAGGCTGTTGCAGAACTTGCAAAGGAGTACAGGGAAAGTGGGGAACCCATCACAGATGACAGTACCAATCTGCACAAATTCTCCTATAAACTGGAGTACCTGCTACAGGTGGGACTTTCCTTACATTCTCACACCTGACCAGATGAATCCCAGTGACCCACTGAGGATGTTGAGGAACTACTTCATTTCCCAAATACAACACAGCTAGTTAGAAAATGGCACCACCTGTTCTTCTATAAAACATCACAGTGAAATAAAATCAGTGCACAGAAACATGTCTACAGATGTATGTTTTCCAATTTATTGTTAAAAAGAACCAGATTCAACTCTTTTTTTTCTCTGTCTTTCTTTCAGTTCGACCAAAAGGAGAAAACCACATTTCTGGGTACAAAGAAGGACTATTGGGATTACTTCAGTGACTGTCTGGCTAAGATCAAAGGGGCCAATGATGGTATCCGCTTTGTCAAATCCATCCCGGAGGTGTGATTTTGTTGTTTTTAAAAACACTGCTAACACCGTGTTGATAGATAGTATCATACAATCCCTAACTGATTCCAGGTAGCTATGTCTGTGTTGCTGTAACACCTTTTTTATTGCTGCTCAGGAGTCAGTGCTTTCAGTATGTGAGTCCAGTAAGTCAGTATAAGCCTTAGTACTGATGTAACTTTTTTGTTTTCTTATTTTTTTGAGTATATGTTGGGTAAAGATGTTGCATTTAAAACAGGTTTGTAATTTTTTTTAAGTTCAAAAGTACAATTAAATAGTGAAATGTCAGGTTTTTGACTTTGTAGTTGATTATTTGTGAAATATCCCTGGAGTGTTAATAAGCGCTGGTTAATCATTCTGTATAAAACAATGTCTTCTTTTTGCTTTGATAGTTGAAGACATCTCTGGGGAAGGGAAGAGCATTTATTCGCTACTCCCTCGTCCATCAGCGCCTGGCTGACACGCTGCAGCAGTGCCTGATGAACCAAAGAGTCACCAGGTAAAACTGTCAGAGTCTAAAAAAGTTTTCTATGTAGATTCATGAAATGGGAAAATTGAACAGGTTTGATTTGAATTGACCAGGTTATTATACCTCAGTAGAGATCAGGAATTCAGACTCAGTGATTGTTTTCAGTGGTTTTGCTCTGCCCTGCTGTAGCCTCTCTGTAATGTCTCTCCCCACAGTGATTGGTACTATGTAAGAAGTCCCTTCTTGAAGCCTCACCTCAGTGTTGACATCATCAATCACCTGTACGAGCTCAACGAAATCCAGTTTGATGTAGCATCCAGAGGTCATGACCTTGATGCTGCCTGGCCAACTTTTGCAAGGTAACAAATCATTAAAACAACATGTGAACCAGACATCTGTTCAATATCAGACTTTCTTTGCACCAGCTTGGGTTTTACTCAGCCTGTGTGACAATTACCGATACTGGAAGTATCTTTATTTCTTCTTCTTGTGAACAGGAGGACACTGGGAAGTGCAAACTCGCCCGGCCACATGTGGAAACCACCCAGTCGTAGTTCTAGTATTAACAGTTTGGCAAGCACTTACTCCCAGGTAGCTGACCTATGTCTCTAATAACTGCATGTTATTTTATGTTGTATTTTTTTAAAGCATGATTTTCATTATTCCTTTCCTCCTTCTCTTGTTTCCATTGCAAACATCTAGCAAGCGCCTGAGTTCCCTTCGAGTCCTGACTATGGTCAGGGTCTGATGAATGACCTGAATGAGTCCCTGCCTGCCTGCATGGAGGATGTCAGCACAGTTGAAGACCTTCGCCTAGAGCTGGACCAGTCAGAGCTGAAGCAGCGAGAGCTCCTTGACAAGGTGCAGCAGCTGGGTGAGGAGGCTGCTGAGCTCAGGGGAGTCGTGGTGGAGCTCCAGAGGCAGCTGGATATGTCGCTTGCTGCCCAAGAGGCGCAACAGGGCTTACAAGGAGAGCTCAAGGCTCTGCAGGGGAGAGAGGAGGCTCTCTCCAGAGAGGTGAAAACTCTCAGGAATGAGGAAAAAGCCAGAGAGGCTCAGCAGGTTCTGCTTCAGGAGAAACTGGCAGTTGCTGAGGGAAAGAACATAGAGCTCATGGCCAAGTTGGACGGGGTCCTGAATGAGAAGGGCCAGCAGGCAGCCAGTTACTTTGACTCAGCACAGAAGATACACGAGTTGCTGGACAGATTAAAAGAGGCAGAGAAGGGGAAGTTGGAAGCTGTAGCTGAGGTGGAGGAGAAGAGGAGGCAGTCAGAAAGGCTCGAGGAGGAGCTGAGAGTCAAGGAGGCAGCGGCAAAGGATGGTGAAACAAAGCTTGGAGCATTAGTTACATCTGTTTCTGAAGAAAAGACCAAGTTAGAGGCAAAAGTGGATGAACAGTGTAGTGCCCTTGACAAGCTACAGGGGGCATTGACATTGAGAGAGAAGGAGGCGAGCAACCTACAAAGGCAGCTGCAGGACCTCCAAAAATCTCTTGAGGAGAAAGAGACCGAGCTGGACGAGGTAATGAGGAGGGGACAAGAAGATAAAGATGAGATGCAGAAGAAGGTCGGTGGCTTAAAGGAGTCTTTAGAAGGAGAAGTCACTGCCCTTACAGAGCAGCTTAAGAGAAAAGAGACAGAGCTGACCTCCAGCAGTGAGACACTACAACAGCTCGAAGCCAAGAACCAAAGCCTGACCACAGAGAGAGACAAAGTGAACACTGCCCTTGCTGAACTGGAAGGTAATGTCAAAGAACAGGCTGCGAAGATTGAAGACTACAAGACGCAGTGCGCCAACCTGATGGAAATAAACGAGAAGCTGCTGACCACCGTGAAGAGAAACGAGGAGCTGAAGAGGGAGATGGCAGAAAACCGAACTGTACTCGAGACTGAATTGGCATCTCTACGAGCTTCAGAGAAACAACTCAGAGGCCAGCTGGAAGACACCAAGATCACCGTCGACGAAAAAGAGAAGCGGTTGCGTGAAGAGAATCGCAAGCTGGATGAGAGTCTGCAGCGAGCCACGATGGACGCGAAGCTCTCGGAGACCACGTCCAAGCAGCTGGAGCAGGAGAACCAGAGTCTGAGAGAGGAGCAGGACACGGTGAAGGCAGCTCTCAGCCGCATGCAGGCCGACCTGAAGAATGTTCACGGCCAGATTGGAGAGTTGGAGAAGAACTTGGGAGCTTCACGCAAGAACGAAGCCAGTCTTCAGGAACAGCTTCAAGCCAAAGAGGCACAGCTTGAGAGTAAGGAGAAGGACCTTGTTAACTTGCAGTCCACGTTAAAAGCTGTGGAGGCCAGGGAGAAGGAGCTCGAGGCTGCCAAAGCTGATGCAGAAGCAACTTGTGCTCGACAGACAGAAATGATCGAAAAGGTGACGTCTGAGAAACAGGTAATGGAGAAATCTCAACTGGAGAGGAGCACGATCCAAGCCAAGGAGACGCAAGAAGTGACTTGCAAACTCGGCGTGGTTGAAGGACAGTTGGAGGTTAACATGAAGGAAGTGTCCAGGCTCCAGGCAGAGGTCCTGGACCTAAAGGTTCTGTCACAGAGAGCTGAGGAGGAAAAGCTTAAAACCCAAGCTCAGCTCGAGGTGACGGAGGCCCAAAGAGATGAACTCAGGACTCTGACCGAGCAGCTTAAAACCCAGACAGAGGAACTGAATCAGAGGCATGTAACAGAACTCATGGAGTGCAAAAAAAAAGAAGAGGCGCTCATCGAACAGCGTGATCGAGAGGTAGCCGCTCATGCCGAGTTGTCCATCTCTGCCGCTGCCCTCCGAGAGGAGCTGTCCACCCTCAAGACGCAAAACGACAGGCAGGCTTTAGAGAGCAGTGAGACACGTGAGGCTCTGCACAGGGCCAACACTGAGATGGCAGAGCTGGGGATGACCATCTGTAAACTCAACTCTGAGAAGGACGAGGCCAGAGAGCACTGGGAGGGCAACGCCGCTCAGATTGAAGAACTGGAGAAAGAGGTGGAGCGACTGGAAGAACGCATGAAGCAACTTCAGCTGGAGAACAACAACTTAAGAGAGGAGCTTACGCAGAAGGAGACACTGCCGCAGACTATCACAGAGCTGCAGGAACAGCTGGAAAAGACCAGGAAACAAATGCAAAGCATAAAGGAGTCCAGCCGAGAGGAGGTGGAGGCTGTCAAGTTCCAAATGAGCTCGGAGAGCATGAATCATCAGGTCCAGAAAAAGGTGAGTCAGACACAACCATCATCATGATGTGTATTAAACTAATGATAATCCATGTTAATCAGTGGATGCAGAGATTGAAAGGTCAGTCTGTTTGTACATCCTAACGAATACAAGTGCAGACGTTCTTGTTCCCCAGTGGATTAAACCTAATGACAGAGCCACCATGAAGTTGTCGTGGTTGATTCAAAGTGAAATGTAATAATCTGTTGATGGATTGACCTGAAGTGTAGCACAGACAGTCATGTACCTTTCAGGATCAATTCTAATCGCTTTCTAGTCTTCTGTTGCCTTTTTCTTCTCAAGCCATCACACAGTCAGGAGTTAGACGTCTAATCAATGTTGCACATCTCTTACGGGAAGTGTTGACTTCCTTGTAAGACGTCATCCTCAGTAAGTCAGAGAGTGGTTTAGGTAGCCAGGATAACGTTGCTCCTGTTTAGATCAGTATTGAATCCTTCACCAAAACCTGCTTCTGACAACAGTCCTGTTAGTGAGAGGTAGTTTTAACTACAGGACTCAACAGGTGGGCATCAAAACATAAAAACTTTCACTTGTAGGTTGATGAAGTACTCAGCTTTCCAAACTGTGTCTGAAAGGTATTTAACAACCAGCTAACAAACCAACAACAGCATCTTAATACAAGATGTCAAAGCTCACAGAATAGACTGGAACCAGATCAGTTAGACCACATCTGGAGGTGGTTGGATCTCAGTCAGGTATAAATGCAATACACACAGAGAGTATATTTAACAGCTTTGGTTCCCCTGACCCAGTCAGGGGAACAAAACTTTTTTTAATCAACATCTGTACTAATTAGCAACTGTCACTCTGTAATAACTCTCTACATTAGGATGGTGAGGATATTCGACACAGTCAGCTTGTTAGCATTGAATTGAATGTGTTCTTTTACTCCCATGTTTCAGAATGTGAATGAACAGCTGGACAAAGTGAAAGCTCAGCTGCAGGAGGAGCTGACCAACGTGTCCAGCTTACAGGCCAAAGTGTCTGAACTGGAGGTTTGTGTCTTTCAAGAATTAAATGCAGTGACTGATGGTTACATACCTCAGACATACTGGTATATAAAAATACAAAACCATCAGATGTCAGGGAAGATGGTAACATTATTGCTGCACCACAGCCTGGAAGAAACACAAAGTCTTTATTATTTTCAGAGTTGTATTGTAAGGGAAGAGGTTTTTTTTTTGAAGAGATTCTTTTTTTTATTTATTTTTTCACAGATATTGGAGCACCTTGATAACAAAAACAGTTTTTCTTTGAGTACAGAAGGTACAATAGATTTGAAATATCTGTGGCCGTAGTCAAACAAATAGCTCAATGAATTGGATTCAAGAAAAAAAGAGTAATTCCCCCATCAGCAGCTTGATGGTGGCTCCATTTGACTTCAATTCAAGTCAAATGGACTTGAAGTCGTTCTGATGTCATTAATGAAAATCAACTCTTCATCTGAAAAATAATAATCATAATTAAGTAGATATTAGGTTTCAAAAAGAGAATATTTCAGGGTGTGGTTAATTTGATCCTGGTCTCCATTGAGACCTGAACTCGAGTCCCTACTGAGGTCAGGGTCAGCGCCTCCTCACTCCTCCTTGATATCCAAATATGGTCACTTCTGGTTTCAAAAAACCAACATGGTGATGTTCAAATGCCAAACTCCTGGCTTCATATTGTAAATCCAGGAAACCAATGGGTGATGTCACATTAGCTCCATCCATCCTATACACAGACTATAGAAATATACACAATCCTACTAAAATAACACAGACTACAACCACATATTTCACAGTTATTTACCATATTTATTGTACTTTAACACAACTGAGAATAATTTAAGAACAAACAATTACTTATTGGAAAAAAAAAATGTTTATAGTGATTGATATTATTTTGTTATTTTTCATAATGTTTCATTTAGGCTGTAAATGAGCAGTACCTGAGACTAACTGGAGAGAAAGATGCTCACATCACAAAGACAGAAACAACGGTACGTCAGAGTGAAGATGAAATTCAGAAACTCAGAAACTCAGTAACCAGGTGGGTTCATAAGCAGTAACAACATTTAATCCTGAGATGACGAAAGAGATGCTGAGTCATGTTTTACTCTCTCTTCAGTGCTGAAGAAGTGCACTTGTCCATGCAGAAGGTGTGTGAGGAGCTGAAGCAGCAGCTGGAGGCAACAGAGGCTGATAAACAAAGTCAGTTTTTGAAGATGACTGCAGAGATCGATGACCTCAACAGAACCAAGACCAACCTGGAAGAGCGGCTCATCGAGCTCATAAGGTGTGACCCTCCTCAGTCACAGCTGTACGCAACAGGTGGACTTTAAAGCATGAATTGGTTCCGACAGCAAGAGCAGTCCTCTGATGTTGTTTGACTTGACAGTGATTGGGGAAAATGAGCTGTGTGAGGAGCAGGATGAGGGGAGGGGCTCCTTTGAATCCTGAGATAATTTACTGAGAGAAATGTGGCAGAGACACGTCTGAAGAAACAACAGCTTTTTATTCATCATTCTTCACCGTTGCCTCGAAACCTTTCATGATCGGCACACGCAAACAATACTTCAGTCAACTCCCCTGAGATGTGCCCACATGATTTCAGCATCTTCCAGCCTTGTGTTATAGATGCCTTCAGTGTTTTTCTCTATTTGTACATTTGGGGAAGTGAAGCTACTTCTAGTTTATTTGCAATATTTAATAAGTGGAAGTACAGTACTATAGTTCAGTCTTTAATGATTATACATCACAAGGTCATTGAAGTTTATTTTACAGTTTAGTCGTCTTGCAATTACTTTTAACAGAACATAATTTGAAATTGTAATCAAGTTGAATCAACATCAGTGCATTTGTCTTTAAATATGCTACATTAGGGACAAAGATGCTCTCTGGCAGAAGTCGGATGCTCTGGAGTTCGAACAGAAAATGCGAGCGGAGGAGCGCTGGTGGTTGGCGGATAAGGAGGCCACTCACTGTCTGGGCTGCCAGGGCCAGTTCACCTGGTGGCTGCGCAGACATCACTGCAGGTGGGCGTCCAGCTCCCATCCGGGCTAACACTGTCCCAGCATCACAACACGAACCACCACATCAGATTATAGAGCTGATATTAGTTTATTTATTTACGTTTTAGGCTTTGTGGACGAATCTTCTGCTACTACTGCAGCAACAACTTTGTGATGACCAAGCAGAACGGGAAGAAGGAGCGCTGCTGTAGGGAGTGTTACACCCAGCACAGCGCAGTGGTGGAGAGGTTCACGGAGGCTGAGCTGAGTCCTTCAGACATGCAGCCTCCTCCACCCGGAGCTGGACCTCAACCACCCACTGAACCAGTTCCATACAAACCCACTCCCAGGGTGACAGGTGAGCGGCAGGCAGGGAAGAAACACTGCTGTGGCCCTCAGTGTTTGTTTTCTGTACGTCAACAGAAAAGCAGAAATGAAAAGACTCACTGAGGAACAAGGGCAGTAACCTTTACGGTAGAATTCCTATTCAGGAGACAAAAAGGGAAGAGAGTGATTCACATTCAGAGAAGAAGCTATTTCACTTTTACTCTAAATAAAATTAAGCCTCCTGCTCCTATTCATATATTATGTTTTATTTACAAAATTCTGAGCAGTGTTTCAGTTTGAATGCTTTGGTTTCTTCACAGTGTCGGACCCCAGCAGCAGATCTGACGATGGAGCTTATGACATCATCACCGAAGAGGAGGTGAACGGCGTCTACGACAGCGACACCACCTCTCAGACCACAGGAGGCTCCTTGGAGGGAGAACAAGACCGACGGCATCCGGGAGCCCTCGACATGTGAGCGCGACATTTATCTGAGCAGAAGATTCAGATGGTGGTTTGTTGTTTTTCTGAGTCAGATATTTGAATCAGTCACGTGAAACTCACAGCGTGGAGCACGTGCACTTACAGGCAGTGTCATTAATAATGCTGAATCAGTTAGTCAGGGGAAATCAAAACTAGAAACATGTCACATGACCTGTATCAGCTGCTGTGACTGTCTCTCTGTTGCTCTTAAATAACTAAACATCTACTGGATTTTTCGGACCATAAGGAGCAATATCAATGAACGAGAAGGTCTATTTTCATACATAAGGTGCACCCGATTATAAGGCGCATTGAGCAACTGTCTCTTAACAGGTGCCATCTTGGGGTCCTTATACACACCGTAATATTGTGTTTATTTATTTATTAAAAAGGATCCCAACAGCTAGTCTTCCTGGGGTCCGAAATAATGTGTGTCAGCAGAGTGATATGTACTGCGATCAGTATTACTCCACGTGGCTCCCGACTACGGTAGCTGTAATGCTCCGACAATCCATCAAGAGGTGCGGCTAAGACATTTTGACAGATTCTTGAGCGCCGTGCACCATAAAATCGGTTCAAGCTCAGTAAACACAACCAGAATTAATACATAAGGCGCACTTGATTATAAGGCGCACTGTTGATTTTTCAGAAAATTAAAGGATTTTAAGTGCGCCTTTTGTCCGAAAAATACGGTAACCCGTTATCCCTCATTTGAACACTGACGTCTGGGGAGTGTTTAAGTTGTCCCAGAGGCTCCAATATATTCAAATGTTGGGGATATTCTGCACACGTGTTCTCCCATCCCGTCATACGTGTTGAAGTGTAGTTTGGGATGTTTCCTCTTACTTTTACTGACAGGCATAAAGCAGAAATGTAAGAAAAGGGAACTCCTGCTGGCAGAGGAGTTTCAGGGCGTGGGACAAAACTTTCATGTGTACAACCATTATGTTTCATACAACATTCACAACAGGTTCATGTGCAGAAGTGGTGGATTTAAACTTCCTCACGGTCATTGCACCATTTGTACCCCAAAGATAGAGTTTGTTGTGTTGTGAAATTTGTTTGTAACCAGCAAAAACTCTCATCATTAAGATACAAGCAGATGTGTGGGTAATATGTACATTTTAAATGCAGTGTATCCCTAAGATACTTTGAAAGCTAGATGTATGTAGGCTACACCAGTGATTCAGCATGTGTTTCATGCCACTGAAGAGTTTCATTACTTGAAAGGAAACTGTCCTCACTGTTTGTGTTGGATTTGCAGAGGCACAGGAGATGTGACCCCTGATGAAGAGCAAGTCCCCACTGTTCAGGATTCAGAGATCACTCTTCTCAAATCAGGAGAAGTCACGTGAGTCTCTACTTTGACGTATTTCACATGTGTGATTAATATGTCTCTATACGTCTAAAAAAATTAAATTGCCGTTACAGGATGGCCGTCCCTCTCAGCATCGATGATATTTCTCAGTTCGGTGACGGTTCCCGGGAGCTCTTCATCAAGTCCAGTTGTTACAGCGTCATCACTGTTGCCGTGGGCGACTGTGGGCCGACTATCAGTTGGATGTTTTCCTCTGAGCCCAAGAGCGTCTCTTTCAGTGTGGTTTACCGGGAATCCACCGACACTCCGGTGGAACAGTCGAAGGTAGTTCATCTTGTCGTCTGCAACTTTATGTCCACATGCTAAAAATATTTTTTTAACTGGGGCCCTGTGGAGTGTACAGAATAGGAGTTTAAATAGTATGATCGTGACATCATTCATCCCTCGCCAGTGGCAAAGTCCTGAAAAAACAATCTCCAAAGAAAATATTGTTTCTCAGGTTTTAAATTGAAATACACCGTAAGGCTGAATAAAATGCTTTTCGATTTCAGCAACAACCGAAATGTCAAAAACTCAACTAGATGTTGATTCAAAAGAAAAAGTTATTACGGGACACAATGGGCTGAAACTGTGCCTGCTGTCATGAGCGCCCCCTTCACAGAGCGAGGGCCATTTTGGCTTGATCTTTCAAAACGTTACTAAACCACTGCGGGAAAACCACTGCGGGTCGGCAGTGCTGCTCAGCAGGTCGGACAACACACCCTGAACTTTAAATGTCAGGGGTTGTTCATGACATCTCACATTTCCATCCTCTCCCTCTCCTGCCAGTGTGCCAGATTTTTTTAAGGATTAGTTTTAATGCTTACAAGATATTATTATGTTTATTGTATTATTAATGTAAGGTAAGAGTTAAAATAAAGCTGAAGTTCATGAGTTTCTGTTCTTCTCTCAGGTCCTGATTCCTCTGACTCGCTGCAATTCCCATAAAGAGACGATTCAGGGTCAGCTGAAAGTGCGACACCCTGGCCTCTACACACTCGTCTTTGACAACTCCTTCTCACGGTAGGACACTCCTAACCTCCAGTGTCCTCCTGCTTTCTACTGTTTTTGACAGAAATGTTAGTATCTCTGCCATCAACATCATTTCCTGGCTGTATAGAGAATGGACGAAGCTAATGTGATGTCACACAGTGGTTTGGCAGTTGAACTTGTTTTTGGAGCCGGAAGTGACCATATTTGGATATGAAGGGAGGAGTTAGGAGGTGGATCTGACCCCTGAACCCGAGGTCACTGCTCAGTTTGTGTGAGACGGATCTCATTGACTTTTTTTCAGAGTTTTTTCACTTGGAGTTTTTTGGAGACACCCTCTAGTGGCCGTCAGGAGGATTGCAAATTTTTTGCACTTTCACATTGACCTCTTGGTTGCTGCATCCATTTACAGCAGGGGTCTCAAACTCGTGCCATGGAGGGCCGAGACCCTGCAGGTTTTGTTTCCAGCCGGCCACTAAAGCAGGTGATTTTAATGATCGTCACCTTCTTCAGTTTGTGTCAAGGAGCTCATCAGTGAGATCAGCTGCTGGGGAGATGGTTGGAAAGAAAACCTGCAGGGTCTCGGCCCTCCGTGGCACGAGTTTGAGACCCCTGATTTACAGTCTTTGTGCCTTAGCATCACTTTACAGTTAAACACATTGTGGTCCTTTGATTAAAATCCCTGTTTCAACAGGTTCATCTCTAAGAAAGTCTTCTACCATCTGACCATGGAGAAGCCTGTGATCTACGATGGGAGCGACTGTCCCTGAAGCTTTATACACCACAGGCTCCCACAGAGGCGTCGTCACGATGTCACTGTGGCGGCTAAAGGGAAACTGACAAGGTGGCAACTCTACGGCTTTTTTTTTTTTCCTTCTTTTGTTTCACAAACCAAGTATGTTGTTGGGTTTTTTTTGATGTCCTGTATTATTTATCTCAGTGGTGTTTTCAGGTTTGCTGATGTTTTAACTGAGTAAATTGTTGTCAACATGATGAATGAAACAGAAACCCCAAGTAGTAATTACGCCTTTAGTTTATCTAGATTCAGTCATTTCTAGAAGTTATTTCATGTAGTTTGTTCTCTCTGTGGTTTTTAGTTTTGGTTTGGCCTTTTCTTTACTATGTTGTAATGTCAGGGAACACAGGTCACTGCAGGTAACACTAGCAGGATGATTTAAAAAAAAAAGACTGTTCACAGACAACAATATTTATCTGCAGAAGTTGTCTTTAAACACCCAGAAGGATTCAGTCTTTTTCTTTTTTCAGATGTAGCCAGTTTTAAATGTGCAATCTTTAAAGGAATAGAAAACCCATGCTGTTTGACATCACATGGGCTCAGCATGTTGAAGCTGCACATGGTGAGTGAGACTGCACAAGCACTGGGGTTGTTGTTACGTTACTTGTTGTTGTCATCACAGCAGAATCTACAACAAAATGGTATTCACTGCCTTCAGGGTCACTTTTGGCCATCTTTACCCGCTTCTGTACTGAACAGCAGCACTTATGGAGATTCAGCCTTGAACCCAGGTGATGTCATCTACCATGGCAGCCCTGTAGTGGCATTCAAATTTTTATAAATGGTCAGACATGCTTCAGATTTTTCCTGTGGGCTCTCAATATGGCAAGCTATCAGCCTGTGCATATTCTTTTAACCCTTCATTAGTGATGCCTTCACAGTGCAGTTCAGGTCCTAATGAGTCTATATCAAATGTATCCACAGCCTATGACAATGATAAATGGATGATTAGTCTTTAATTTATGTCTCAGAGAGCAGAAGATTTGACCCACACTGGCTGAAATGAAATCAATTTTAACAGATATCAAATCAACAAATCTGCAGCACAGAATGACTAAACGTCTCTGGTTTATAGATAGATAGATAGATAGATAGATAGATAGATAGATAGAAGTACTTTATTGATCCCAAGTTGGGAAATTCTTTCCAAGTGCAGTTGCCGTAACACATGCACAAACAGGCAGTTAATCCTGTGGTGACAGGCAGCAGAACCAATAAAAATGGAAGATGCTAAACAGCATGTTGGTCCTCTCCATAGGAAATCTGAGTACAAAATAATCATAGTCAATAGTTGTAAACATCAATAGTTGACTGACATGCTGCAGGAAGAAGTTTTCTTTTCACTGAAGCACTTTCAGGTTAAAAACATTAACATGAAGCATATATTAGTACATACTGCTAGCACTTTGGCTAATGCATCAACCAGCTTGCAACAAACCACCCTCATGCAAAATGAAACATGATTAATATAGATTAAAAAGTAATGATATTAATCGTGATTAATCGAAAATAATCCACAGCAACCCTGTGATTAATCTGATTAAATTTTTAATCATTTGACAGCACTAAGTATAAGTCATATCTATGTATCTTGGGTCACTTTAGGAAAGGTCATCAAATTTGAGGCTGAAAGAAAATGATATTTAAGGTATTTCTACTCCTGGTAAATGTCAAAGTGAGTCAGATTTGACCTGAACTGTATGTAAGGGTTAAATCAATCTGCTTGTGGCTTGTTCCCCAATTGACTGAACTGTTTGGAAGTAAAAAGAAAAACTAATAAGTGGGCTAGAAAAGCACAGTTTCTCCCTCACAACCAAGCATTAGCACTTTGTGCAAATCTCAGGAGTTGGACTCACAGTTGTCTTCCAGTGGGAGCATGTCCTAATTGTAATGTTTTTTAGGTTAAAAAAAAAAGTAGAAAAGTAAAACTGCCATGGTACTTTGTGTGTAGGGAGACCTGCACACCAGCTTCTATCTCCATCCAGTTTGTAGGATCTAATGAAGTGTTTGTACTTCCACAGGTTGACATTAAGTGTCATTACAGTGACTTTCAGTAAAAGTGTTTCACTGACTGTCAGCTAACCAGCTACTGTACTTCCAAAGTGCCTTTTAATTCTGACTGCCAGGGATTAGTTAGTTTGCTTTGTATCTATATGTTTTATTGTTAGTCGTCTGCATAGAAACTGACACTTGGTATAAATCATACCATTCAGTAAAAATGAAAATCACACTATGCACAATATTACGTATTTCAGTTTTTTGGTTGAAGTGATTTTTTTTCTATTTGGTTTTCTTTTGAAGTCTCTGGAGTCTTTCTTCATATTTTTAGATAACACTGTTTCTTGTACGCTCATTGATGATCGAGGTTTGGATATTGTGTGCTGTTTACTATTGTTTTTTTGTTTTTTTTTAAAGCAAAGCAATAAGAATGAATTGCTCTGGTCACTGTTGGATACAGCCCTACAGTACTTAGCTGCTCCTATAGAGGTCTGTTCGCCCTTCAGTCAGGTCTCTTTTATAGTTATGATGGGTTTTCATTTTCTGCATCGCCTCAGATTTTCTCTACAATGCTGCACTTTGTCATAAATATTTTATAAATTGTTACAAACACTGTTAAATCTTTTTCGTTTGTATTGTCTTTGTCAAATAATTCACAGCGGCACAGATGTGTTTCTATTTGCTCTTTCTGAAGGATTATTGTTGAGAGAGTAAAATGTGCATGAATCATTGCAACTTGTAAGAGACCTGTCAGACAGCCAGTAATAAAAAGTTAGAGTGATGATGTCTGTGACGTCCGCTGAGCTCCATCTGGTTTCTTATTTGATGGATTGAAATGTGAGAACAACAAGATCAACACATCACTCCTGCGAGCTTCCTCCTTCTTTTCAAAATCAACCAGCAAGTCTGTTTCCTGACTAACACCACCTCATCCTGCACATTTAAAGGATAAGATGATGATTTTAACACATACAAGATTAGTTTACATAATCAAAGTGAGGTCTTCTCTCATAAACCATCAAACTACCAAGTCAAGATTTATTTTTTTTTTAATTTAATGAATAAAATAATAGCCTGAATATTTATATGGAAATAACAGTATTCTATACACAATAATAAAAATGTTAGGTTGTTTTATTTTTAGTCACAACTGGGTAAATATAGGACAAACTACATGCTGGTATAAATTAATCAGCATGTAATTTGTTGTTTTTACCCACCATTTTAATAATTTTACCCAGTATTTCATTATTTTTACACCTTTTAATATTTTTGCTGAGTATTTTGTTGTTTTTACGCAGTACTTATACCCCAGATTTTAATATTATCCAATATTTTGTTGTATTCACACATTTTAATATTTTTTATCCAATATTGTGTTGCTTTTACCAAGTAGGTTATTTTGTGGTTTTTATCCAATATATATATATATATATTTTTTTACCCAATATTTTGTTGTTTTTACACCAACTTTACAGGGCTAAATTAACCCAACGTTCAAAATTTATCCAGTTTTGGGTCAACATCACCCTGCATTTGCGTGCGTGCCTGTGTGTGTGTATTTCATTGTATTTTTGTGCATTGTGTATTTTTACATTTACATTTATTTATTTATTTATTTTTAATTTTATAAAGAACTTCGACCTTTGTAAGAGACAACCTTTTGTAGGAGAACTATCTGCCACAGAAACATAAACCAAACACGCTGTTCACGCCTGATGAGGACAAATTAACGCGAGACCAAATCGTGTGTGTCTTTGGCGACACAGTCCGGCTCAGGACGCACAGCTCCTCTGAGCTGCGGAGCTGCCATTCACCGTATAGTAACCCAGGAGCATCATCTGTCAGTATAAAAGTATCTTCATAATGAATCCGCACGTGGTTCACTAACAGATTAATTTGCCTGTCACAGTATCAGTGGCGCTTCTTTTATTGGGGCTGCGCCAAAACTTCAGTGTTCACAAGCTTTCCTTCCTGACGGGCTTTTATTGTGAAACGCCTGACTTCCCACATTTGAAATTGTCGCGTTCTTGACAAGTGTCTTCTTTACACCTGGAGATAGACAGAGAGACAGAGACAGAGAGCGGGGGGAGACAGGCAGCATCATCCCGTCCTGCTGGAGCGCGTCTCCGGAACGCGCCACGTCTGGACTCAGAGGAGGAACCTTAACCGACAACATGTCCTGTCTCCTCATCAGACGGATATTTCTCACTCTGTGTTTGGCCCCGACCGTGAGTTATTTACTTTAACTGCATGATTTTGAAAGGAAACAAATATGGCAACTTGAAGTATTCCGCTAAAAAACAAAAATATGTGATAACCTATTTCAACTGATTGAACTTTATTATCATACACATTTGTGGCAAATCAGCAAAGAACAAGAAAAAAACAACCTCAATGCAGAAAACAGAAACACTGTGTGCTGTGTGAAGCTGCTTTTTATATTTACAGGTTATATTCATGACTTAAAAACACTAACGGAGCTTCACTGTGTGCGCGTGCACTGTATGTTTCTGCAAACACCTGTTTGGGGTTTTTTGCAAAGTAATTTTCCTGCTGTTAATTTTTACAATAATAAGAAGCAGTGTCACTTTCAGATAAAACCAGATTATTTTTTTGTTTAAACTGAATGAATGTGAATATTGTGAATGCAGGTGCAGTTATGGTGACCAGTCATTTTAAGGAATACACCAGAGTGTATAGTGGTATTTATCAGTGTGTGTGAACATGTTTCTGTGCATACACGGATGTAAATATTGGAGAAAATTCCACTTGCATTTTTGTTCCAAATATTAATATTTCCAGGCTGTTTTTAGTTTCCTATGATAATAAAATTTAAATCATCTTTGCTCTTTAAAAAACAACAACTCAATGTCACATTTAGGCTCTGCTGTAACTGTGGTTTGTATTTTTCTGTATTTTCAGATTTTTTTTAATCACAGCTGAGTCACAAAACTCAACAAAAACCCAGCAGGTTGTGTCATATTAAAAATGATTGCTAGTTTAGCTGTAATGTGTGTTGCTTGTCTCTTATTACCTGTGGGCTTCACTAGTTATTGATTAGATTGGACTCAATTATTCACATTTTACAGATGTGCTGACATATTATTTTTATGGAAAAGATAGCCCCATGTTACAATGTATCATTTTTATGTATTCACATCTAAAACAGAAAATATGCACATAAACAGTAGCATAGGAAATATTATATCATTTAAAACCATAACATATGAAATCCTTTCTATTAGACTACCACATATGCACTGCATAGCAAATGGACTTAATTAAAACAATTAAAACCTGCAGTCCAATCATTCTAATCTGGTTAATCAATCAGCTAATAGAAAAAAACAAATCATAATAACAAGGATCGTTTTTTTTTTCCAATCAGCTGTGTGGTGTGGCCGCCGCGGCCACCTCACTAATTTCTATAATAGGACAGAGATATGAGAAGCAGGCAGACAGCTGTTATGATCAGAGAGCGAATGGGAACAGGCTCATCAGTGAGGACCTGTTCACTCTCTTTCACCGGGAAAATAAAAACCAAAGTGGGAAAAAAAAATGACTGTGGTCTATTTTTGGCTGCAAGGTAAAACATAAAAATAAGTTTATTAGCACTGCACCTCCATCTGTCAGGTATCTGTTCCCACTGTCCTGTTTTATTTCATTTCACTCAGTGCCTACAATCCACCGCTTTGGTTGCACTGACTTGTATTTTATTGTAGTTTTCTGCTTCTGTTTGTACTGTGGAGTTTGTTTTATCCTGCTGATGGACAAAGGATCTGTCTATCTTATCTTATCTTGTCTTATCTTATCTCATCTCATCTTATCTTATCTCACCTTATCTCATCTTATCTTATCTCATCTGATCTCATCTGATCTGATCTAATCTTATCTTATCTTATCTGATCTGATCTCGTCTGATCTCGTCTTGTTTTGTCTTGTCTTGTCTCATCTGATCTCATCTTATCTTATCTTATTTCATCTGATCTCATCTTATCTCGTCTTGTCTTGTTTTTTTCTTGTCTTATCTGATCTCATCTGATCTCATCTTGTTTTGTCTTGTCTTGTCTCATCTGATCTCATCCTATCTTATCTTATCTTATCTCATCTCATCTTATCTTATCTCATCTTATCTCATCTGATCTCATCTGATCTCATCTGATCTCATCTTGTCTTGTCTTGTCTCATCTGATCTCATGTTATCTTATTTCATCTGATCTCATCTGATCTCGTCTTGTCTTGTTTTGTCTTGTCTCATCTCATCTCATCTCATCTCATCTCATCTTATCTTATCTCATCTCATCTGATCTTATCTCATCTGATCTCATCTTGTCTTGTCTTGTCTCATCTGATCTCATGTTATCTTATCTCATCTCATCTCGTCTCGTCTCCTCTCGTCTTGTCTTATCTGGAAAAGACTTAGATGTGAAGATATGGTTGCTAAATATATGTACTGCTGTTAACTATCAGATTAAATTAGTTCACTT
>OOFC01016703.1:0-15226 GCA_900323345.1 Pseudochromis fuscus
CATCCTCTCTCACTCTCTGCTGTATTACAGGGCTCTCTCCAAATGACAGAGTGCTTTTGTCCAGCCTTCCTTTGAAATCCTTGTCACATTCCTTTCCGACGCACAGCCCAACAACAAAGGAGCCTTCATGTTGCGGAGCAGATTGGAAAAAGGCATAGACAAAACTTTGGTGGGAAAAGACCTCAGTTTGTGCCAAGTGGTTCATGCTGTAGATTATCAAAAGGATTGTATTTTTGTTTCGAGCCCCCTGACCTTGTTTGTTTGTGTATGGTTGTGTGGGGGAGATGCATGCCACCATTTCCCCCGTTTTGAAAAGGAAAAAGATACAATTTGTTTCCACACACGGCCTCCTGGCGGCGGTTTGGCCGCTGCTATTTTTGGATAGATAGATTTTAATGCTGGCCTCTGCTGAGACCGAGTGTACATCATTGTTTTGCCAAGAAATGTTGCTCAGTGGGGTGGATAATGCTTCTGGGCAGTATTTAGATTATGCAACACTGAAACTCTGTTGAATTCATTACTAGCTTTTAGGTGCTGTGGCAGCCACATAAATGTGAATAATCTAACGTGTGTGTGTGTTTGTATTTCCAGTGGAGACCACGGAGGACAGGCAACCAGTAGTGCGCCAGGAAACTGAGCAACCCTCAGTGCCTGTACACACAGGTAACTTCATCTACTACACCTTTCCTCATTTATACCATGCATTAATTTTTCCATATCACCTCTCTCTCACTCACAAACTTCTTTTCATCTGTCTACTTTCTATACTCCTGGTAGTCTTTACTTCTTCTTGTTTTGATTGTGAACATCTTTTCTCAAGAGTTAGCGGCGTGTTACAGCATCTGCTGTCTGAACTCTTTCTTCTGCATCCGTTATAGGTGTGATTTTGTTTGTGTTGTTTTTTGTGGTTAAAGGATGAAGAAAGAGTGAGAGACAAAGAGATGAAAAGGGTGTGATGGGGTGTGTGTTGGGGGGTGGGGGTGTAAAAATAAAAAGAGTGAAAGAGGGACGGGCAGGAGACGAGATGAAAGAGGGGGGAAAAAAAAAGTGCAAGGCTGGAAGCGAAAAGAGATGAGAAGAGGAAAGTAGATACGTGAGGTGGGGTTTCGTGGCAGCACATTCCCCTGCCACCACATCATGTCTACAATCGGTGTGATAAATAGGTGGATAGGTTTCACACCACCGGCTTGATTGCTGCTCTGTCATGAGCTTAGATCAGCTGCCACTTCCACAGAGGCAGCCAGAGAATTCCTGATAGGATGTTTGGCCGTGTGTGGAGGGAGGAAGTAGCTGTGTTACATTTGGCAATGAAAACATGAAAGGCGCTGCAGTCACTGAAAAGGCTGCAGAAGTGCGCATACTGTACACGCACGCTGTGTGTGCACGTTGCATGTAATAGAGCCATTGTGCATGTTGGATTAAAGTCTGAGTTGTGAACAGGTTTGTGTGTGTGTGGTGTGTGTGTGTGTGTGTGTGTGTGATGTGACACAGCCTGCACTAACTTGTTTCCCAGCCTGCAACTCCCGGTAGCTGCAAGCTCACAAAGCTGCTCTCAGTCAAAGGTCTCCTTAGTACAAAAGCTAACGCTTCACGCTCACCACAGGAATGCTGTTATGCACTCACACACACACACACACACACACATGTATATCTATATATGCACACATACAGTTATTGCATGCTCGCACAGGCAACTATGCGCCCACACACACACACACAGACGCACATACTCACCCACAATCAGATAACCCCGGGGTGATTAGATTGAATAAGTACTGTAAAAACACTGTCATTGTAAACCATTAGAACGTTGACGACATGCCCGCTAAGTGCACCGAGAGTGTAATAGGTGAAGGTGAGTTGTGCCAAGGAACTGACAGTTTCCACTGGAGGAAGCTGCAGCTCTGGAATTAGCTTCCTTGTGCAGACTTGTCGTATTAGTGAACTTGTACCAGAGGATAATATACAGGAGAATACACACAGACTTGCAGGCTTCATCTCTTGTTGTTGTTTTTTCTCACTATATGCATGTTTTATAGCATATGGTATCATATAATAGCCTATGTCCCACTTTATGATTCAGATGTTTACATATTCTTTGTTTGAGTGTCTAAATCTCACAGTAAAGTCTGATCTGTTCCACAAACCTTTAACAATCAGACTGTGAGGGACTCAGATCAAAGTGAACTAAACATTAAAGTGAAGCTACACCCTAAAAAACAGAGAAATCTAAAGTATGAAAATGCAACATTTTAAGCAAGGTGGGACCCCTACTGTCTGTGAGGTGGTACTGCTGCTGGACAACTGCAGATGTGCAGGATTGTGAAGGTGCAGAAAGCTTTTTCTTCCAAACAAAACATTTACACAGTCAAAGTTAGAAATATGTATTGTTAATATTTCTGTTTACCTCCTAACATTTTTTTTCTTCTCTACTTTTGGTACATTAGCTGTATTTCTGAGGACATTATGTCCAAAGCAAATGTATACATAAGACACTAATCCACAGCACGACCAGAGGTGAAAAACTCAACAGTGTCGATGCCAGCCAGTGATTTAATCTTCAGCAACTAAATCAAGTATTTCATTGATACTGCGTTAGTTACTGTGTTTTGTCTCAGCTTGGCTCTGGTGTAATGTGGGATCCAAATTACGTAATTCAGCTTTATTGTCATTGAAATTCGTCGGCAGTTACTACTGGGTACAGCTGCATACAAGTGATTCAAATGTTGTCTGTATTGCTTGCTTACAAGTATACTTATAACACAGTCACAAACATAGGACAGTCCTGAGCATCTTACAGTCAATTTTACCTCTATAAGAATATTGCACTGGCCCTAGGAATAAAATAGAATGAAATAAATTAAAATTAAATATTGACAAACATAAATAAGTTAAGATACGTACTCTATGTAAGATTTAAAACAACTTTAAAAGAACCCCCCAAAACAGCATAACAAATAAGTTGCATGGCACTGCAGTGATGAGGACTACTTGTTAAGCAGTGATAAAGGAGAGCTTAAATCTGTATTCGTCTGACCACCGCTGTTCTCTGTAGGTGAAGAGGAACAGGGCTCCATGGCGGAGGTGTCCTACTACTCCTACGAGGATGATCCAGATTCTGAACCTTTCCTGGCTGATGCAGTAGGAGGGGACCATTTCGACTTCCCTCTAGATGGGGGTGATGTAGAGCAGAAGGTGCTCCTACCAGCAGACACCCAGCTACCCATACTGGACACAAAAAACACACCTGAGCGATGGTATGAGCTATTTCACTCTCGTATGCTAGCTCAGACTTTGGATTATTGATCTTATAACAAATATATGTCCTGTTTTCTTTTTTCCTCTGATCCACAGAAACGCACCCAGAGTGAAGCCATACCCACCTCCAAATTGTACATTACTTGTGAATATGCTAGTGAATGGAAAGAGAAGAGACTCGGGACTGGCTCAGCCTGACAGGAGGAGTTGGTGGGGGTCTGGAGAATGAGTGTGTGTGTGTGAGTTGTGTGTGAGATTGACTGGAGTGGATGCCTTCATGTGTGTGGTTGGATGTGAGTGTGTTGTTAAGCTAGTATCCTCCAGACTTTTACCTTTGTCTTCCTCTAGACTCCTAGTCACCAATAGGCACCATAGCATCTTTGTTATTCACTGTACTGCCTTTATAATCACTAGAAGAAATAATCAAGTATGTATTTATGTTTGTAATTACACCTGACGTTACGCAAAATATTTTGTTATATTTTCTATCTGTGGTATTTATTTGTAGCTAGAGGTCATATCATTTTTTTTTTATTTTTTAAGTCATCGCCCGCCCATACAGCAGTCTGCTTTTTGCCCTCGTGGTTCTTTGAGATATGTGCTATCCTTTTTTTTTTTTCATATCAAGCTTTAACCCAATTATTGAAATGTTTCATGAAATTCCTGTACTGGTATCCTGCTGGAAAAAAAAAGACATATGCTAACCATATGCTTTACAGAAACACAAGCTGAAATGTTTTTAAGAATTTTTTGGCTTTTTTGTCTTTATTAGACAGCACAGTAGAGGTTGACAGGAAACATAAGGAGGGAGAAGGGGACTGACGCAACAAAAGGGCTTCTGGCCGACTCAAACCACGGACTTTACAGTTACAGAAAGTGTGCCTTTCGACCACTGGTCCACCCGGACGCCCCGGCTCAAACATTTCTGAGATACCATCCACCACCTCCTCTCACCATCTCTTTACCTACCTTGAGATTTGATTGTACAGTTCATAAGCTATTTTGTTTTTGTTTAATTTTGATTTGTGAAGCAATCAAGTTAAAAATAAAAAATGAAGTTTCGAATTCCTGTAAATGTACCAAATTTGATTCAATGTAACCCCGATTGAATATTGTGATTTTTAAAACGGACGAGAATAAAATTTATATACAATCCAGGGTGCCATCGCACTTTGTACCACTGCAGCGAATCAACGCCTCGACCACGACAGATCTCTGTGCAGATACAGAGCAGTACGAGGAGTCGTTATGAAAGCCGTGTTGCTCCATTTTCTTGGAAAGCCTAGTTAAGTCTGGAGATAATTTCCTGTCAGCAGAGAGCTGCATTGTAACCCTGCTGCTTCAGAGGGCCCTCTGCTTTGATAAATGACTCTGTGACCCCCGGCGTGCTTCTGTGTTAGAGACAGAAAGCATGTTAGTCTGTGTGAATTAGTTTGAACCTAACTGCATACATGTCTAAGTTTTGGATGTGCGCCTCATGGGTTTGTGTTGCTGCTGACAACAGATTTGTGTTACCAAAACAGCAGCCAGGAGAGAGTTGGGGCCTGTTAAAGTTTAATGTTTGTTTACTGCACATGTCACTTGTCGACCCTCTCAGTTACTGTGGCCTCCGGCGACCGGCAGCTCAGGCCTTTACACAAGTCCTTCAAATCCCAACAACAAATCATCACCGGGATTAGAGGAGATCAAAGCGGGCTGAATGTAACTGCATCTGGGTAATCTGTTTGACCTCCAGTTACAGCTGATAAAACCTGAGGGCTGCTGGTTTAATTCCTAACAGGGTATTCCAGCTGTATGTTTGGAAATGTACGACTTGATCAATGAGGCCTGCGACATGAAGCAGGTAGTCAGGCTATAGCTGCCCCAGGTGTGCTGCGCTGCATCTCACTCCCAGCAGTGATGGAGTTGTCTGGTCCTAATGGAAAAAACTTTCTTGCAGTTGCTATAATAAAACCAGTGGTGCAGGGGGACCTGGCTGCAGCAAGCTACCCGCAGCAGTCTCCGTGGCAACTGCATGCATGGCTGAAGAGTGAATGCATCTCCACACCACGATGAGCAGAAAGAGTGAAAGGAGGGAGAGGGGGGATCTTGGTTTCATGGTTTGCGGGGGGGAGCTAGCATTACATGAGAGTGAATCGGAGTGATGACATTGTTTCTAAGTAGCAGCTGAGTGCACCTCTGTGGAGGAAGGGCTATTCACCTGTCCGAGCCACCGCAGATGGAGCATTTGGACAAAGGGCCAAACGGGCAGATGGATAAAACCCTATCCAGGGGTAGAGTCTGCTTCGCTGTTGGCACTTTGATGTGTATTATAGGGGCTCAGGTTTCCTGATTGTTTCAGAGGAAATTAGGGATTGCTTGTGGATCAGAGAGGGGGGTCTGGGTTTTCATTGACCGTGGTGATCCAGAGGAAACACTGTGATATCTGAAGAAACACCAAAGAGACGGACATGGATTGGACTGAGCTGCTCATCTGACGTTATGCAGTTTGACTCATTTCTAACTAGAAAAGAAAATTATCTGCGGTAAGGTGTAAAAAACATTTCATTCAAAGTGTTTTCTTCAGGATTTTATAGAAGTTATTGTTCTGCATGACAATCCATATGAATATTTCTGTAGCACTGGGTTCCTGAAGTAATCATCAGCGCTGGAAAGAGTCAGATGGAGAAAAAATACCCAGTCATTGCTGGAAGAGAAAAGGGTAAGTCTACTCCACTGGTGGCTAAATCCAGGTGTATAAAACTTATCATTAGCATATTGTTACTCTCCATGGTTTTGGTCATTTGGTGTTTCATAACAGTGACTTGAGCAGAGTGGAGGTTTTCTCCGAGTGCAGACCTGCCAGGACTCGCTGCATTCTGCTCTGCTTTGTGAACATGCCTCTGAACACTTCTCTGCTGATGTAATGCTTTTCCCAAGGTTGTGTTTTCAATGCTGTGTGTGTGTGTGTCGTCGCCTCTAACAGTGACCTGCCTGGTAGCTGTTTGTCTGACCTTGTGTGCATAATAATCACATGGTGTCCTTGAGGCTAATACCTCCAGGCTGACAAATACAAGAGCAACATTATAATGTGGGATTAATGCAGTGTGTCCCTTCTGCACATTTAAATGTAATTTATAGGACATGATGTGTGTCTGTGGTTGTGAATGAGCGTGTGAGCCCTACAGCTTTGTCACAGTTTCCTCCTGTCTCCAGGGCCGGGACCCGGGCGCTATGGCCTTCCTCCCACCATTGGATTTATTGGTCACGACTTCACAAAGTCAACAAGCCCGGCCTACTCCTTCCATGGCAGGATGAGTGATAACAGTGAGACCATCTCTTTGTCCTACTTTTTGATTTCCTTCTTATTTTTCCTCCCATATAACTAGAAATATCTTTGTCAGATTTGCTTATTGCCAATATCATTATAGTTAATTGAAGCACTTTTAATGTGGTGAATTTCTATAGCTACACCGATGTTTCAGAATTTCATTTTTTAATATACATCAACTTTTTCTTATTTCCTGTGGTGTAATGTCAAATGAAAGCCACTAGAGGGAGACAACACCTCATAAATCTGTAGTTTTGTTTAAGAAATTGATCCTGAACTAAACAAAGAGATCTGATATAAAACTGATTATTTGTAAAAATGTCTTTACTTTCACTGCAGTGTACTCTGTTGACTCCAGCCCAGGGCCTCGGTATCATATCGATGCAAAGATCACTCGCTTTGGAAAGGATGGCACACCTGCATACTCAATGTTGGGCAGGATGAAAGACCAGAGTGAGTTTCTTTTTCTCCTTTATTCTAAGATGTTTAGTTTCTCTCAAAATGACCTTTAAAATCCAGAGCTCTGTTCTGGACTTGTACAGAAAACATTTGTTTTTGACACTTCTCCAGATCCAGTGTCAGCTGTTACAAATGAACCCCACTACCCAACTGCTCCCCACCATATGCTGTTGATGTGATGGTTTGTGCTGTTTTCTGTTCCCTAGAGGAGTTATTCCACACACCAGGGCCTGGTGCGTACAGCCCTGAGAAAGCCCCTCCGAGCAACCTGCAGCGCAGACCTCCATCCTACACTATGGGCTCTCGCACACACTACCGCAGCGTGGATTCAGTCCCTGCTCCTAACAAGTACTGCCTGCCTCCACTCCTGGGCCCTCAGATCCCGAACAAGTCGGCCAGTGCCAGCTACACCATGTCAAGTAGTTTCAGCACAGGGGGGCCGGCTGTGGATTTAGCCAAGACACCAGGGCCTTGCAGCTACAATAGTACAGACCCCAGTGTTTATCTACCCCGACAGCCGGCGTTTTCCATGTTGGGGCGTCACAGTTTACCCAGAGATGGCACCAAGAAACCAGGCCCAGGGACTTATAATCCAGAGAAGGTCACAGTTCACAAACTCCGGGCACCGGCCTACTCCCTGGGCATCAGACACTCAGAATTTGTCACGCCGCTGGTCGTCAGTGTTTCTGACTGAACATCAGTCACACCGAGGAGACAGAAAGTTCTGTACTGGGGAAATATTCATGAAGAAGCATATTTTATTTTGTTCTGTAAGTTGCAAAGAACTTGTTGAACCAACCAGAAGTCAGTGGCACAATGTAGAATATCAATAAAGTATATACATAACAGAAACATAAGTTTAGAGTACAGGAGACAGCTAAACAGAGAGCCTTAACGGAAATTGTGGGTTTGAGCAAAATAAAACCCAAGGCTCATACAACCACTCAGTAAATAAAAATCAATCTTCAAAAAAAAAAAAACAAACAAAAAGTTAAAAGTGTTGACAAGCAAACCTTTGTACGGTTATCATTCACAGTGGAATCAAGCCATTTGTCTCTCGTTGCCTCGAAAAATTGAGGGTGTGTGAAAGACCAAGACACAATATTTAACTACAGTTTTCTACACAAGAGATGTTATGTAAGAGAGATGTACAGTACAGAGACAATACAAATCAGCAAAGATGATAGTAGGTATTCTTTAGAGATGAATCCCATTCAATCCTTTGGGAGAGGCCGTCTGAACAGCAGTATGTGTGGTTCTGGGGAGTAAAGCAAGAGAAAGGCATCTGTCAGCATCATCTACAATACGTGGTTACATGTCAGTGTATCATCAGGCTCCATAGACGAAATAGACGAAGCAACTGGGGCTCAAAAAGGAGGCAAAGTGCAAAAAAGTGCAATTCTCCTGATGGCCACCAGAGGCTGGCTCCATGAGATGAGACCTGAAATTGCAAACATTAAGCAGTGTTTTCAGGATCAAGGGTCAGACCTGCCTCCTCAGTCCTTTTATCATATCCAAATATGGTCACTTCTGGCTCCAAACAACCAACATGGTGACGTTCAAATACCAAACTCCTGACTTCAATGCGCTAGTCCACACAGCAATGGGTGATGTCACATTTGCTTCATCCATTCTAAATACAGTCTATGGTTGTGGAAAACAAAAAATCCAATTATTTTCATTTGATCACAGTAAAACTTGTATTTTTAGAGGACAGAATTCAGTGTAGCTTTCACTAATATTTATTAAATTATATGTAATGTGTATGTGGTGTAAGGATCAACTTTATTAATCTCAGTGCTCAAAATTTGAAACTTATTGACCTACCTTAAAAACATTTACTTTTTTTTTTATTTACCAGAAAATGACACTCTTCAGATTTAACATTTTCTTTGCAAGAGTATCCTGGCCACGACAGGCAAGACAATATGTCAAGCTTACATGACTTTACACTCAAGTTTTTCCTCGTGGATGAACTGGGATTTTAGGTGTAGTCTTCATGTCTACCTTTAAACAACAGTCACATGTTGCTGCTGCTAATGTAGTCACTCCACTTCTCTAGGATCTCTCCACAAGAGGATCCTTTGTTAATAGATGGCAGTATAAGAGTTAGTAAACAAAATACATAATCCTCCCTTTGTATGAAAATAATTGTAAAGCTGAGCTGAAGCTAAAGGCTTCGGTGGTGGGTATCCTTTATGTTGCAGTGTTTTTAGTACAAAATGTCCTTGCTGCATTTCTCTGGACACTGTTGCCTTCCTGAGCAGCAGTGAAGAGACAGTGACACTACTCATTTCATGTCACTAATTGAGAATACTGAAACCACACATTTGCTTTGCCTGAGTCTCACGCTACATCTTTGGAAAGGTGATGGTGGATTTTGTCTCTCATATCTTAAAGACATGAAAACACAATGCTTTGGATTGTAAGAATGGCAACAGTGAACAGTGTTGTTTTTATGTACACTTGTGAGTATTGTTTAAAGATAACACTTAGTGGACGTGTTATTCAGGTTCCTGACCTGGTTTGTGGATCATGTAATGAATCCAGCCCTGGCTCTGCTGGACCCCAAGTCCTCTCCACTCTTCTTCTGTCATCAGGTGGGAGGAGGGCACCAGTTTGGACAGCTGCTTCGGAAGCACAACATGCCTGTGAATGGGTAAATCACAAACATGTAGAATGACTCACTACAGCTCAGAAAATACAGTGTTTATTTACTTTACAAAATA
Source organism: Pseudochromis fuscus (assembly GCA_900323345.1). Lineage (NCBI taxonomy): Eukaryota > Metazoa > Chordata > Actinopteri > Pseudochromidae > Pseudochromis > Pseudochromis fuscus. Next base: position 9,757 of record OOFC01016703.1, read on the forward strand.
TCTTAACAAAACTACATTAATGGGCTGCGAAACTGTCACAACAAACAGTGAGTAAATGTGTTTTTAATCTGTTTCGTGTAAAATCAAAGATACAAACTACATGGTAATTTCGTTGCTGTCCCATTATTTTACATTATGTTTCGTTTAAATCTTTTTTTTAAGCTTGTTTTTCTCACAGTGTATATTTTACAGCAAGATTGATGAAGCAGAAAGACTGACAACGTGACGTTATTACGATTTTACTGTTAATCGTGGTGTTGGTGAAAGAGTTAGCATGGCTAGCTGGCAGCCAGTTAAACACTCTTACAAAACGTACCGTATTACAAACCCCAAATAAAAAAAACCCATACTGTTGACTAAATTAACGAGTCACGTGTATTGATACGATGGAGTTGTCTTATTTATTTATTTATACTTATTTTTGCGCTACACAGCCAGAAAACGTAGAGATGCTAACGACAGTTTGACGTTAGCTAAAGTTTCCAACAGACATTAACGGACTTTTGAACACAAATGCCAGTACCTGTACTCGAAGTCGTCGTCGTTGTATTTGTCGGAATAGAAAATCTGCTTTTTCGACATTTTTCTCAGCGATGAGTCACAACTGAAAACCAAAAAAGCGTTTGAGTTTCGGGTAATGTGAAGTAGGTCAGCCTAGCAATCCCCACCAGCAACAACAAACTGCTGTCATCTGCCGCTGTTTTCTGACGACGATTCAAACCCCAACGGTTACCCGCACTCCTCTGAATGGCCGAGGAGGTGTCACGTGGACTACAAAAGATCGTCTAATATTGGTAAGATGAAACACGCGGCGGTGGAAAACAGAACTGGATGCATTTTCCATAAAATTCTCAGATAAAACTTCTATATAGAATAATTTCACCTATTATCCTACGTTGTAGTATTTGTGGCACATAGTAAAAATAAGCAGTAAACGTTTGAAATAAACACAGTGATGTATTTTAATGCGTCTTCTGAGAACGATAAACAGGCACAGAGTGAGAGCCTTCACTACGTAGCTGCTATGTGACGCCGGGAAGCTGCAGTTTGGCTCAGGAGGCTAGACGGGAAAAATGTATCTGAAGTGGTGAATTCAACCACGAATAATTAAATGTTGCCGTGTATATGTTTGGTTTTATACCAGATGTTGTGCAACCACAACTCAGAATTCACTATGAACCCTTGAGCTGTGTATGTGCTGAGATTTGTGCCACTAGGAACTGAAATTGAATAATTATTTTGAATTTGAAAAGCATGATTTTAAATTGAAATTCATGTTTTAAAATAGAATATATTTGATTTGACATTGAAATTAATGCTTTGAAACTAAATTTATTTGCTTTGAAATTGTATTTAACCTACTTGAAAATTCAACTATTTTCCTGGAGGGGGCGTGGCCTACACCAGGTTGTGCAACAATTATTGTGGAATAATTCTCTTCATCATTTTGCACATCCCCGTTGTTCAGTTCAAATGCATTCATGATTTAAAATGCATCCTAAATATGCAGTTTATTCAATCTTCTGAAAAGGTTTCAAGTTTTTTGTGCAAACTCCTCTTGAAGATGGTTTCAGTTCAGTGAAGCTGTTTTCAGAGCATCATATCTTCTACATGTTGATTCCCAGTTTTCCCGTCTCTGTTGGTAGCTTGCTTGTTGATGTCTTTGAGTTTCTGTCGACTGAGGATCTCCTCTATGATCTCTCCCTCTCCTCTCACCAATCTGGTTCTTCCTGTTTCTGGGTCCACCACCCTGTGGATCACGCTCTCTCTGGCCTTGTACTCCTCTTTGGTGAGAGGCCTCTTAGTGGACAGACAGACCTTGATGTCTTAACAGGTCCAAGCTCCACGGCCCCCTCATCACTCTGTCACACCTCCAGGTAAGATGGAGGTTTCTCTGCTGGACAGGGGGGCGACTGCGCCTCTGCCTTCTTCTTCTTCTTCTACATCTTCCTCTTCTTGGCTTTGCTGTTGTTGTTCTTCTTCTTGGTCTTCTTGTCACCCATCGAGGATGAATATGATGATGAAGAGGAAGAGTTGGGTGAGGAAGAAGAGGAGCATCTCCTGCACTTTTTCCTTTGTCTTCTCTCATCTTGGCTCTTATGTGACAATTTCTTAGATGATCTGCTCTGACTCCTGCTGCTGGATGAGGAAGACGATGAAGAAGAAGAGGAGGAGGATCGTCTCTGTTTTCTTCTCAAGTCTTTTCTCCCATCCACCTCTGTCGGGTGATCTGGGTGTTCAGGGGTTTTTTTTTTGGTCACCCATCTTTTTTTTTTTCTTATCCCCCAATGTCCTATAGGAAGCTCCGTACACAAGAAACAACAAAACTTGTTTAGTTGTCCCTGACTTGTTTAGTTTAATAAACAAGTCAACTGAAAGATGAATAATAAACATATATCATAATAAACACACTATACTGCATACACACATATATACAACCTTACACATTTCTTACAGTTCTCCTCAATGGCCCCTATCTTGCATATTTGAGATCAGGGCTCTCCGACTCTGGTCCTCGAGAGCCCCTGTCCTGCATGTTTTAGGTGTGTCCCTCTTCCAACACACCTGATTCAAATGATTAGCTCATCATCAAGCTCTGCAGAAGCCTACAAACGATCCTGGTCATTTGAATCAGGTGTGTTTTCAAGAGGGAAACATCTAAAACGTGCAGGATAGGGGCTCTCGAGGACCAGGGTTGGGCACCATTGCTCTAGCTCCTGGGCTCAAAAAGCAAAAAGGCTGCAGTGAATTAACTAACTAATTGAAAATAAAATAAAATCTAACCCAAAACTTTAGTGGGAAAGCAGAATTTGTAACCATACACTTTGGTTTGAACTTTTCTATAAATTAAATACTGTTATATGATTTAACATTTGAATAAAACAGACAATTAGTGAAGTCTTTAAATGTTTAAAAATGTAATAGTGAGAACTGCAGCAGTCGCCTGCTGTATTGCCCCAGAGGTTTTTCCAGTCAATGATTTGTAACTCTCTCCTTTTTTAACATTTTAACCAAACAGTGTAGTTTGAGTTCTCTGTGCTGCATGTACCATTATGTTGTTCTTCTAAGCTGTAATCACTGCTGTCAGGGTAATGGCTGTTAATGAGTGGTGGTGCATTCACAGCGTGATTTGTTCCACTTGTATATGCAAAGCACCAAAGCCAGGAGGTAAAAATCTGTTAACTCTTCACATACAAAGATTAAAGTGACATCATTTGCATCAGGTGTTTATAAAGTAATTAGTAGATATTGCTGTAAATTGAACTACTGGGCCACTCCATGAGGACTGGATTGCAGGGATTTGTTTAAGACAGTTTATTTACTTGGAGAAGTAGCGTTAACATATACTTGTATGTATGGTGTCAGTGCAGTTATTTTTCAAAAGAAAGAGGGACAGAACAAACTGTGAAAGGCCATCAGTCAACATGCATCGATTGCATCTGGTTTATCAGTAACTTTTTATACTCTGTAGAAAACAAACAAGAAGCGATTGGCTGTTTGGAGGAAGGTGGAGAGGCTGTGGTGGTGTCGTAGGATTTCCGATGGTGTGAGGATTTTTTTCTGTTGTATGTCAGTGTAAGTGAATTGTTCCCACATTCAGCTGCAGCTATAGCTCCTTTGGTGCTGTGATAGTTGACATTGCATCACATCTTCACTGATAAGAGTCACAGGAAGTTCAGTGGGCTGGATCTTACTTCTGTCCGTTTTCTCCTCGGGACTCGACCTATAGGTAAGACTCCTACATCTGAATTAATTTTAGCTTGCAAATGTGTCAGTTTGTACATATGTGGATCAGTGAATTATCAGATTTTTAGGGTCAGAAAACATTGTCCTATTGCACCACAATCCAAACTGATTACTGTAGAAATCACAATCAATGACCCAGTTTACCTTATTTTACAAGAACAAAATGAGCTTTTCCTTGTATGTAGCATTGGCCTCACTTCATCAGCTGTTTGCGTAACAGTCTGTTGGTTTATTTCACAATCTGTGTATTTGCAGATGCATGTTGTTTCTTAGTGCCTTCTGTCTATCTTCTGTTTAAGTCATTTTTGTTTTCACTTTGTGTAAATCTCTGCTTAACCTAGTTACTGTTTCACACTGTGAATCCTGACTCCTGATGCATACCTTATGTTATCTTTGGTGTAAGACGATTGTAAAGGGGAAAAAGCAGAGAAAATTGTTTGGTTTTGAGGAAAATGCATGAAGGAGTGTGCGAGTGGGGAGCTAAAAGGATCATGCTGAGATGGCTGATTGCTCTCTTGGGAGGGAAGATGGGGAGAGGATCCAGGCAGATGGGACAGGGTGGATGTTTTCAGACATGTAGTCCCTTATGAGTGTGGCTGCATTGTTTCCTTTGTTAAGTTTTTGTCTGTGGCCAGGACAAATGGAATTACATACACGTGCATTCACTGAAACTCGGTTCACTTTAAGTAATTGGACGAGGCTCATTTTGCTTTTTAATCACATTCACGATCAATTGCTTAGTTTCTATTTTAATATAACTGAGGTTATTGCTGCAGTATATTATGTTTTTGCATGTTTTTATACATATGTTGTGCATAAAATTCTTAATTAATTGCAAAATGCAGTGATAGATTTAAAGAATGATGATCACATGAGTTGATGGCAAGGAGCAAACACTGGGCTTCCCTGTGCACTCTGTTTTTATGTCAGGTTCACTCTTTGTTGAAATAAAAAAATCCTTACAGTATTTACATCTTGCTTTATTTTATTGTCTAAGTTAAAAACATTGACAGCATTGCTCTGCCTGAGAGGTTGTAAATACTACTGCCTATTCTGAATTTTTATTTTGGAGTTTTCTTTATGCACAAACACAGGTTCTCTGCAGAGTGTGGATGTGTGTGTGTGTGTGTCTGAGAGCAGGGTGTTTCAGGCAGATGTGTTTTAGCTAATACAGTCTGAGAGCAGCTGGGCAGGGCAGGGCTAATCGACCAATGACATCATCCAGAGAGAGAGAGAGAGAGACTGGGAGCACAGAGCGAGCTCGCCTCAGGCAGTGAAAGGAAGCAGGCCGGCTCAGATAGAGAGGAGGGCGGCATGACAGCGGGACAGAGTGTGAGTGTGTGTGTGAACGGGAGAGGACCAGACAGCATTCGGCTGACTTTGACAAGGATATAGGACTCGGCCCAGAAGATTCCCCCTCTAGTCTTCTCCTCCTCCTCCACTACACCTTTCCCCCTCCCCTTCCCCTTTCCCCCTTTTCCCCTCCATCCTCTGGCAGTTATCCCCCCCTCTCAGCTCCTGCTCCAGGCGGCTCCTCCGGGCATGCTCCTTAAGCCAAAGTATGGCCGCTTTCGCAATGAGTCTGTGACCTCCTCTGACGACCTGATGCAGAGCTTAGCCATGAGCGGCAAAGTTGTGGCCACACCAGTGGTCCCCTCCTCCACCCCGAGCCTCCCTCTGCCTCCGTTGCCTCCCCTCGATCCCGGTGCCAGGTCCTCCTCCT
>OOFC01016704.1:14378-31520 GCA_900323345.1 Pseudochromis fuscus
AGCCGGGCTCGGCACAGCGCTGGGACCGGTAACCATCCCGGCAGGAACACGACCGGCTCAGTCTCAGCGTGCTGGTTCTCTCTGAGGGCAAAGAATCTCCATCATCCAAGATGGCCGTCTCACGCTCCCCATCTCGGTTTCCCTCGATTCCTCCAAGAAGACGCTCAAGCTCCTCTCTTTCCTGCCTGGTTGGGGGTGGTGGACGAAGGGGCTCCTCCTGGCGGTCAGGATGAAGAGATGATTGGTTCAAATGGAGGGAGTGGGCAGAGAGGGCGGAGTCAGAACCTTGAGCGATAAGATGATCCGGTCTGTCTTCTGCAAGGCCCGCCCCTGGGCTGCTGCCATTGGTGGAGGTGAGAGAACCGGAGCCGGGGCCACGACGTTTCTTTATCTGAGCGTAGAGGCTGCCGTCTAGAGGACCTCTGGTGTGTGCGATGTCTGAGACAAAAGGACAGAGATGAGCTCAGTTAATTTAAAATGTTATTCAGAATATTCAAGGGACGCTGAGTCAGAGCAGCTGGAACTGGTTGAAGACATTTTGCCTCCCATCCAAGAGGCTGCTTTGATTTCAACTGACTGGTACTGATTGGTATTGCTGTTAACAATCTGAGGGGTATGAAAGACCCTGGTAATGACCTCACAGAGGCTAAACAGGCTGATATCTCAAGATACTGAGAATGACTGGCAAAGCAACTTTTCTCTACAGTGTGAGCTAATAATGGAGAAATAGTAGTTTTCCCATTTGTTTTCTGCAAGTGTAGGCGTTCTCAGCTTCTGTACAGATGGGAGATAAAGGCGACAGTTACCCTCCAGGCTGTCCTGGAATCGCTGGTTAAAGTTCTCGTAGGAATCCCAGCGAACCACCGGGTCAGCAGTGTTGTAGTCGACTGTGACGGCTGGGTCGTTCTTGTGATATTCACGACCTAAGAGAAGAAAAAATATATATATATTTTCCGTCTCTTTCCCTCCTTAATCAACATATGACTGATTTTAAAACATACTTTTACATCCTAGATAAGCAAATATAAATATTTGAAGTAGAACATAAAGAAGAACTTGAAGTAGACCAACCTTTGATCCTCTCAGGTCCAGAGGAGAAGACGAACTCCACCGTGGCATCAGATGGAAAACGTTCATCTGGGGAGAGGAGATGAAACAAGGATGTTAAAATTCAAACCAAAACATACTCAGTTGTTGGTAGTTGTGAATTTTCTACATTACAGTCTTTAAATGTAATCTCCACAATGAGATGTAGGTTTAGGAAGAGTATACTGGTGTTTCTGAGGCGTGGGGAACAAACAGTGTTTCTGCTGCAGTGTATCAAACACACTAATACCTTCCACAGATGTGTGCCGAGTTGCATGGACCCACAATGGTTGTGTTTATGTACATTTGTAATAGACTGACTGCTGAATGCCTCTACAGACACATACTCCGTCATTTCAGAGAAAGTGAAACCGGGGAGGAAATGGACTAATGAGCATATTCATTATGGACTTAAGCACTAGATAAGCGCTTATTAGGTATCATTTACTCTCTCTGAGGAACAGTTAGACACACTGCAGCATACAGTACAGCTCATTCCTACTAGCCTCTCAGGGGAGCTGTTATTATGTCCAGGATGGGGATTAAGCTACTACTATTTAGGGATTTATTCAACCACTGTATTATGAGGCCAAACCGCTGTGAATACATCCCCACAATGCCAGTTTAAAGAGCTGCTATTATGTCAGTTGGTTGTAAGTGGTGATTATCCTCCCACCATTAACTAATTGTGTCTCTGTGACAATTTAAAAGTTTCCAAAGAAGTAAAATCAGGCGTTTAGAGAGCAATATAGTTGGTCTTGTACATTTTAAGTCAAACTATAATTTTTTATGCAAGAAATAACACTACAAATCACAACATGAAGTTAGTAGGAAAAACCATAACATTTTTTTAAATGTCCTCTGTAGACTGTATATAGAAATGAACGGAGAAGCAGGGTCTCAAAAGTGAGGCCAATGCAGAAGTGCAATACCATCAATGGCCACTAGATGCTGCCTACTTCTGCAGTTTCCAAAGGACCCTTGGAACCATTATCTTAACTAACTAATAAATAATAAATATTACTCTTTGATTAAAAACCAAAAGCTAAGTCCAGTGAAGTCCAACCAGTTAACTTAAAGTACCAAATTAAGCTACATATTGGATAAATGGACAACGAAGCAAAATTAATGGTAAAAGTGATGGAAAATGGATTTCCCAAAAGTTGCTACAATGATGGATAAGTTAGGGAATAGAATATAGTTAAATATTTAGGTTAATGGAAACATAACCTCCAAGTTCTGCCTGCAAATGGTATAAATGCAATGTTTCCTAATTTGACCTAAAAACGGACTGTTTAACTAAAATAGCACTAAAATAAACTTAAAATCCAATCATATTGACACATTTGCAACATTACAGGTGGTGTTGATAAGGAGTACTGGATCTCATGTGAACGGCCTGTGTGGGTGCATCTGAGAGAAAACAGTGACAATCACTGCTGAGACCAAACAGAGACAAAAGGAAATGAACTCGTGCTGTAGTCTGTGTGTCAGGGTAATAAAGAGTAAGGAGAACAGCAGTGTAACAACCAGACCCAGGGGACATTTCCAGCTCATTTATTCCTCATTATAAGCCTTGTTCAAGTTTGATTAAAAGATTTTCACAGGAAAGCTAATGTGGATCATTCAGAGTCTGTGGTTCCTGTGTAGTAGACTGTGATCTGGCTCAGTGTGACTGTCTGGTCTGTTATATTACATATATATACATCACACGAGGTTTGAGTAACGCACTTATTAACAAAAAACAATTTCAGTTGAGTTTGAGGTTGTTTCCCCAACAACAACACTGTTTACAGCTTCCCTCTGTGGTTTACCTCATATATATTATACTATGTAAATAAACCCACCAATACAGGCTTCATCCAGCTCCCCTTTGCCAAACCAGAGCTGGGATCCGTGGATGGTGCAGGTGTGAAACTGCAGCCTGAACACAGTGTCTCTGTCTGCGCTCTGGGCTCGTCTGTGGTAGCATTTGACCTGCAGAGGGCAGCAGAGAGGGAGAGAGACATAGTAAACTGCATGTGGGATAATGACAGGTCTAAGAAGTAAACGAAGGGCTTTGTGTTTCCAGATGAGTGACACCTACACTTCTGGAAACGACTAACTGCACAAAACAGACAAATTATGACTCCTTGTTAACAAAGTGACAAAACTCTTCTCCAGACCAAAATTTGCGACATGAGAGCTCTCCCAAACTTCTGCAGTAAACAAAGCATTACTTTGTACTTGTTTTTTTAAATGGTCACTGAAGATAAATAAAGTAATGTACTCATGATTATCACACTACTTATATCTGGAGTCTTCTGTGTGTCATTCCTTTGCCACATGACTCACCATGATGTCACCCTTTAGCAACAGTGCTGGTTCGATGGTCACACACAGGCGTCTGCCCCCGGTGCCTTGAAGGTCACTGTAGACAACAAACAAACATACACAAACAACTCTGTTACAAATGAAAGATTGATTGTATGTTGTCAGGGATAATACAAACACAATGTTGTTGTTCTTTTCATTTGTTTTAATAAGTGAGTATGAATCAGGGGTCACAGGAACGTGAAAAGACTAAAACAGAAATTACAATTTAATTGTGTGTGAGCAGAAAAATAATAGTAATGCATAAATAATCAAAATAGATACGTAATAGTACAAAAGAAAAAATACCAACTGGATGCTAGCTAAAGTGTGGCTAATAGTTAAAAACTGTTTAAAACTGTTCACTAAAACTATGGATTAAAAAATAAAGTTCTTAGTTAAACATAATAAACAAGTAGGTCAAATAGATTGATAACATCGGGAATAAGTTGGAAGTGGTTAGCTTAAGGTGTTATTGCTAGTTAAAATTATTAGCTGAAACCAAACTAGCTGATAATACCAATAAGCATTTGGAAATTGTTAGATAATAGCTTAACATTAAAAACTAGAGGTTAAACATGGATAAACAGTTGAAATAGCTTGCTAAAAGTATTGATAAGAAACTGGAAATTATTGGCTAAATGTAGGCTAAAACACTTGCAATTGATAGCTAAACAATGAGTCGCTGTCAAATGGCATAGTAGCCAAAAGTTAGGATTAGTTTTCTAACCATAACTGATTAATGATAAGCTAATGATAAATGATAAAAAGTCCAGAGATAGTAAAAATAGCTACAAGTAATTTATAGAGCTTAACTAGAATAGAATAGAATAGAATAGAATAGAATAGAATAGTTGAACTGTTTGTAATGATTTTGATCATATCCAGTTTTATATAATTTACTGGTCAATAACATAAGTTTAAATAAACACAGTGAGATATGAGAAAAGGTGTGGTTTAAGTGATTGATTTAATCACTGTTTCTGGTGTTTTTACTTTTTACCTCACATTCTATAACCTTGGAAAGACCAGTAAACAGTAAAGCCACCACAGACTGTATATGGAATGGATGAAGCTAGTGTGATGTCACCCTTTGGTTTGAGATTGGTATTTGAACATCACCTTATTGGGTGTTTGGAGCCAGAAGTGACCACATTTTGATATAAAGGGAAATGAGGGGCTGTCCCTTGAACCCCAAGACACTGTCCAATGTGCGTGAGAGTTATTGGAGACCAGAGCTGTCAATGAAACTAACCATGCCCCCAAACTTTCCTCTTTTTGAAGCATAGCATCAACTTAGAGATGAAATGGTTTTCAGATGGACCAGATCACTGAGAAGAAGAGTTGACTTTAGCTGATGCCATCAGAATTACTTTTGGACAAAATGTATGGACTGAGTTTTTCAGGATTGAACATGTCAATTGCAGCCAGAGTTTCTTTGCAATTCTGCATTGGCCCCACTTTTGAGACCTGGATACGCATCAGCTAATAGCCTGACTGTTTGTGTAATTTTATTCCCTCATGTAATCACTCCTGTGACGGCGAAACCTCAGCTTATACAAAAAGTTCCTCATGGAGTCTTATCTGTCCTATCGGTCGTTTCATGACAGCAAAGCAGACTCACTAAATGCCTGAAGTGTAGACCAACTGCATGGACTGGTAGATCTTCAGGAAGGGGTAGTAACCTAGAGGGAGGAGAGAGGGTATCAGAGCATTATCAAAATGAAGAGAGGAATGTGCTGACTGCCATCTCCTCCTTGTGGACTCGATTATCAGATTAAAGATAAACAGCGAGTGTGTGTATGTATGTGTGTGTGTGTGTGTGTGTGTGTGTGTGTGTGTGTGTGTTTGTGTGTGGGTAGAGGGTGACCGTCTATGGCGTCTGCACTCAATAACACTGCAGCGATTCAGGAGGGGAGTCTGTCAGAGCTCCACGCCAAGACAAACACCGCATCACATATACATTTTATCTGATTACAGAGGCACAGTCAGATCAGATGGGAGATTGGAGACATCTCAGTTTCCTTAGCAGTTCCCTAACTCGCATTTTAGTCCCTCCCACTGAATGTGCAAGGAATACGGAAGTGATAAATAACAAATACTGGTCCTAGGGACCTGTGTAGAAACATACATTACAAACAAGCAGAGATAACTTCTTATTCTTCTGTGAAGGTCAACAAACGTACCTCCTTCACCCTGGAAGTTGGGCAGTGATGGGATGAGAACTTGGTGGAGGAAGAGAGGGCTGCTGTTCATCTTGATGGCCCCAGACAGGAGGCCCCCAAAGTAATAGATATACCTGGAAGATAAAGAGGGAGGGAGAGAGGCTCTCATCACAGAAAATAATGGAGACAGGGATGACTGTCCATGAGCAACAATAACAGATGTTGACTGAGATAGCCAGCGACAACAGTTTCTTCAAAGGAGGAGAAGCAGGTAAGAAGAAAATAAGAAATACCTTCTGCTCAGGATAAATGCTTCACTTTGCCCCAAACTGCCCAGTAAAAAAATATATTAACACAAATGTTTGCTGTTTAATCTCAGTGTGAAACCACTGTAACTGTGTCAGTGAATGTGAAGTTTCCTAATGTATATTTTTTGTTAGAGTTATCAATAGTTTACGTAGTTTGACATTTGTGCTAACTGTCTCCTAGTTCTACCTTTGTTTTCAGCATATTGATCTTCTCATTAACCTCTGCAGGAAAGGGAGTGAACTCCTCCGTTAAGTATCTTCTTTGTTAATTAAAATATCTTGTTGTTGTTCAGTGGGCATTTAGTAACAGTAAATAAAATAATAATAAAAAAACATTTTACATCCAATTAGCACACTTCTTCATTTCATGAGTGTGTGTGAGTTACATGAATATTATTCTTTATTTTTTCACAGCTGCCTTTTTTAGGTATCCCACTAACTCATGGTGTTGTGTTTCCATTGAGATGCATTAATGTGCATTTTCAATTTGTGGAAAAAAACCCCCCAAAAAAACCCAACCTAAAAACTACTGAAAACAACAAAAAATTAAAATGCTTTAACAGTGGTGGTCTTTTAATGAATTCATTTTATGGTATTCTCTTCCTTTTTGGAAAATTTGCACCATCTACCAATCATCCCGATGAACCAACTGCTAATATTCACAATTCAGCGTCAATTCTCTTTTTATTGTGCTGATGTGTGTAAAAATTGCTGATATGTTTGGATTCAAACCGAGTGTGACAGCATGCACAGAAACAGCAACTTGAAGCATTAAATGGAGCTCAGCCCGCTATCGTTTTATTATTCACATGTGTGTTTGTCCAACTGTGACATGTCTTTGAACAACCTGAGGCTCAACATAAATCCAACCCAGCCACATAGGAAGAGCCTGAAGCTACAAGCTGTTTTCTCTTTCTTTTCTCTACAATAGGATGCAAAGAGAGGATGCATTTAATAACCTCGGCTGTGATACGGGTGATACCCACAACTACACCCCCCATCTCCACCGTCACATCATCCTGTGGCCTCTTACCTGTTTTGGGACGGCTGGAGGGAAGAGGACACCTTATCTTCACAGAACTTCCTCATGGCGAGAGTACTGAGAGCCTGGTCCGCCCTGCACAGACACACACACACAAACACACACAGAGGCACACACAGAGAGGCACACACACGTACACAGACATGCTTTCAGCCAACTATTTCCATCATGGGAATTGCAGCAGACTCTCTAGATGCCAGAAAGTACATGGAGAGGATACAGCTGGCATTGGCCACAGGATAAACCGGTTTCCACTGTTCCTGTGCAGAATCCACAGGGCTTAATTCATCAAACGACTTATCAACAAAGTCCAAATGGAAATCCTGCACATATACTCCAATCTGCACGTCAACCACAAGGTACACGGTGGTAATAAAGTTTTAAACATAAATGTCCGTGCACATTTGAATCCCAACCTCTTGCCCGTCAGTTCAAAAACCTTTAACGTGTTCCATGTGTGAAGATTCAAGATGGACAAGAAAATGTCAGTTGTGGCTTTTAGATGTGTCCAACACACACTCACCCTGCGGAGATCTTGCTGTAGTGCATGTAGGCTGCAATAATCACGCCCGTTTTACCTTTGTTACCCTGCAGGAGGGAGACAGAACAACAAGGATAAAGTCACCATGTGCAGATTTTATCCCGAGTGTGAAATCAGAAATGGACGAAGCAAGTAGAACACCTCCCGTTGGTTTGTGGACTCACATTTTGAAGCCATCAAATTGGTATTTAAATGCAGCCATGTTGGTTTTTTGGAGCCAGAAGTGACCATATTTGTATATGAAGGGAGGAGTGAGGAGGCGGGTCTAACTCTTGAACCTGAGGACACTGTCCAATGTGTTTGAGACTGGAGTTCAGTGTTCTCATTTGAGACCAGATCTCCAATGAGGAGAGGGCTTTTCACCGTTTCTAGGACTACCACAACAGGTAAAAGACAGCAGTATTTGCAATCTCGTTCATTGTTGCAGAAGTGGTGGTTGCCACAGTTTCTGGCAGGAGTGCTCCTATTGGCTGTTACTGGCATGTGGGGAAATTGCCTCACGTTTGGTGTGAATACATTGGTCATAATCACGCGAGTATATACAAGGCAAAAATTTCCGAAATTGCACTTTTTCCTCATTGGCCTCATTTTTGAGCTCTGCTTGCTTTGTCCATTTCTATACGCAGTCTGTGTTTCACCCTCAGACTCTAACGTCTGTGCTCTGACAGGTGATTTCTAATAGAGAGACACAAACAGAGAAAAGAAAAGACCAAAACAGAATGAGAGAGATGGAGAAAGATGTGGAAGAGCTGTTCAAATTAAAAAGCTCCCTGTGGTGTTTTTCTTTTTTTTTTTTTGCTCCATAGTTCCTGTCACATTCCTAAGACATTCCAGCTCCAAATTCCTAATGTGACCCCTCCAGATAGCAGTGGGAAGGCTGCACCTCCACGCACCGAGCACAAATTAAAGCTTGTTTTGCAAAGCGTGTCTCTCACTGGACAACTTCTCACTGACAACAACTTGTTTATTCTGGTCGCTGGCGTGATCTGCAGCTGGCACAAAAACAGAAAAATGCCTGTAGCCAGAATTTTCTGGAAAGTCAGCAGACCACAGAAGTAGTCTGGTTTTAGTATTTCAGTTCTCCTGACCAAAAACCAATAAATAAAACATCCAGACAACACAGTCACCCTCAGCGTTAGTCCGTTATTGTTTGGTAGGAGTGGAAAAGTTCACGTTGTCACTGTTCTCCTGACGGGATGATTATAAATAATTCACTAAATGATGCAGGATGGCGTGGAAGCTGACAGAGTTTGATGTGAATAGTACAGTTTATTTTCTGGCATGGGTGGAAGGAGCTTGTTGAATTACATGGTGCACTCTGCAATTTTGGTTATAGACAAGTTATGTTTTAACAACAGCTTCTAACTTAATTTATGACACTTTGAACATGAGTAGTAGTGAAAGGAGAGATGAAGGCTGAATAATGTTGTACAGGCAAATGAAGGAAATGCTAACACCACATGTCACTTAGTCAAATGTTTATTTCTTACTCTTTGTGGACTGCTCCAGGTTTCTGGCAGAGTTACACTCCAACTAATTTGATGTATTTTACTTTTATTTTCCCTCATAATTCTACACTGCTATATTTTGTACTTTTTATTATATTTTTCTTCAAGTTACTAGCTGCAGATGAAGATTTTATATTTAAAACATATTGATACTCATGTATAAATGTAACACATTGTGAGAATATTTAGCAGTTAGCTTAATTAACTCCACTGTAATGAGCTATGGCATTAAAATCAGTAATAATAATTTGATAATATACAATATTACAGTACTTTTATTTGGAGTACTATTATTTTATTGCCAACACTTTAATACTGGAGTTAAACAAATTACTGGATAACCTCTACAAACATTCAAAAATCCTGCTTTGATTTCTCGTTGCTCTCCTTTAGTAATACTTACTACTATAATATAGTTGTCAAAATGAATTTTCAGATTTTCAGATTAATAGTAATTTAAACTATGTGGCAGCCTCGCTACAAAACCTCCTGATTACAGCATCCCGCCACATCTGCCTGGTCAGAGTCTGGGAAACGGCGGGACGTCCTGTCTGAAAAACCCCGGCGGCCCCCTGAACTCTGACCTTGCAGTGCAGGACCACCACGTGCTGGGGGTCGGAGGTCAGCCAGGTCTCCATGGCCTTACATATGGCGCAGATCTTATCCAGCGGTGGGGCGTGGAGGTCAGGCCAGCCAAAGTCATGAACCTGGAGGTGCATGGAGACACAGGAAGAAATAAAGTTGTGATTCAATGAAAGATTGTGAAGTGAATTCTCAACATCAAGTAATGAGAAGTACATGAAGATTTCTTCTACCTTTGGATTGAGTCGGGTGATATCGTGGCGCCTTTCAGAAAGATTCAGGAGCTGAAACAGAAAAGATGTTTTCATCTCCACCAGTCATCATTTCAAATATTTTATTATGGGTGTGACAGAAAAAACAAATAGGCTGCTTATTTGTGGGTTGCTAAGTGTATTTTGTGGCTTCCTGTGGCTTCGTGCCCAACTCCATTGTGCAACAAGCATCTTCAGCTGAATACTCCGAGGAGGGAGGTGAACTCACTGCTGCAGCAAATACCACAGAGAGACTACACATCATGTGGAAGCTGCTGTAATTACTGTATCTCAGCTGACAGAGAGCGAGCTGTGTTTGTGCTCCCTCACCAGAAACTTGTCCTGGTGCTTGGACTTGAGCATGGCAGCCACCTCCTTCAGGTTCAGCCGGTATCGCTGCTCCTCCAGCTTCGGAGGGAAGAAGACGGAGATGATCCGCTCGGTGATGTAGGTCAGGTCGAAGTCGTAGTGGCGCTCCATCACTCGCTCCATCACCCGGTCCACACTGAAGCTCCTGGAGGATGAGAGGAGGACAGAGGGAGGAGAGAGCAGGGTGAAGACATCAGTCTGAGGAACAAATGTAAAGCTCAAACTAACGTGGACATGTACAAGAAATGACTTTACCTTGGCAGAGTGTTTCTCTGTTTGGTGTAGGTTAAAGACTTGGTGGATCCCTGTGGAAAGAAAAAGTACAATAAAAACTGAAGAGGTTTTCTTGGTCAGAAATCTCTTGCTCTAAAATATCTCATGTTAGGTTATGGATTTTATGAAGATTCACAGATTTTGAGAAAGTTGTCTGACAGACCTTTGGGTGAATTACCTTAAAATTTGATGGACTCATGTTGAATGTTGAGGCTGAATTGTAATAATAATGATTTGTTGTGTTTTCAGTGTACTTCACTGAATAAAGTGACTGATTCTCTTTATCTTCAGTTGGACTTCATGTTTAGTGCTAATTCGCTGTTAGCATGGGATGAGGGTAAACATTGTAACTGCTGAACCACATTTAAGCATTCAAATCTCTCTGTGCACTGGACTCTACCATAAACTGTATATAGACTAGATGAGGCTAACGTGACGTCGCCTGCTTGGTTGTGGACTCACATTTTGAAGCTAGGAGTTTGGTATTTGAACACCGCCATGTTGGTTGTTGGGACCAGGTAATTAAGATCACATTTTGTGTCATCACATCTGCTGTGGAGGCGTGCAAATGTCTTTATCTGTAAAATGCAGCGCTACACATTATATTGTTCTCAGACAATACTTTTTACTCCACATCAGTGACAGTTACTGTGGACCAAATGATGCTGACATGTTTGGCTATCAAACAAAATGAACAGCAAACTGGTCAGATTATAGTTGTTGTGGCGAATCAGTTCTCCACAAGTTCCTCTTCCAACGGTGGGATGATAAATACGTAGCATAAAATGCATAAACACAGGAGCTAACCTAGAGGGCATCAAGTTCTCGATTGTGTGTGTAGCTAACTTCTCGACCACTTTTTTCTCTCAGTTTTAGGATGATGCCACGTATGTTTATGTCAATGCATGAGTTTGTTCATGGGGTCTTATATTTGAAAAACATACTGTGTTTGTTAACAAATTGTTGCACATTCACTTAAACAACTTTTATTAAGTTTTATTTCTTTATTGACCTCCATAAATGTTTTCACCGTGTACGATGAGTCCTGCAGCCTTCAGGAGTCACAGGCTTTAAAATTTGCAAGACTTTACAATGGCACTTTGGTTTATTTAGTACATCCTAAATCAACTTTTTTCCTGGCAGGTTTTGAAAGTTTTAAGACTGACAGCACGACACCGGGGACATGGAGAAGACGAGAGAGAGGGAGGATAGAGAGAATAAGCATGAAGGTGAGGAGGAGGAGGAGGAGGAGGAGAGCGTGGAGGTTAAAGTGTGCTCACCAGGTGTTGGATGTGTCGGGAAGGAGCGGTCCCTCTACGCTGCTGGACGCGAGGAAGGGAGCGGTGACGGGATGAAGGAGAAGAGAGGAGGGAGTGAAGCGAGGGACGGTAAGATGGAGGATGTGGGGCAAAGGGAGGAGGTTGAAAAGGAGGGGAGAGAAGAGGAGGCGATGCAGAGGAAGGAAAGGAGAGTTAATTAAACAAACAGGCTCCCTAATGGATAAACATCACTACTTCCTATAGCAACATCAACCACTTTTTTTTCCCGCAGTGCTCCAGGAATGAACCGAGCTCTCACTGGGCTGAGGGCTCGGCTTCCCAAAAGGAATTCAGCAGGAGGAAACCATACGGTGGTTTTGGGAAGCTAAACCTCCCGACTATGGATAGACACAGTGGGAAAACTGGTCCCGTACACAGAATGCTGTTGAGGAAAAGAAATGAAGGGGACTTACCAGATCATTGGAGGGAGCTGGGATGCAAGCAGAGGTCACCTGGAACACACAGAGACAGACACATCTGAATACAGGACTTATTCACTAACACACACACACAGAGGAAAAAACCCCAAAGTACAAAAACAAACATCCTCGTTGCTTCAGGACAGAGTGAAGAGGTCAGAGTTAAAAGATGATTAAAAGCAAATGCTTCCACAGACAATAAGATAAGAGTGGAAAAATCCACAAAACACCACAGTCCTGAAATAGAAGATTGAAATTTTTGGAAAATCCACTCATTCGCTTTCTTCGTCTAAGTGTAGATGATACCACACTCATATCTGTGTGTTAAATATAAAGAGGCAGCCAGGCCATGGTTAGCCTCAGAGACCTCGGCTATGTTGTTTTCTCTGCTGACAAAAAAACTAAGAAAACATTTTGGATTTGACACAATGGATTGAAACAGAAGATAACAAGCGCACACGATGTTTTATTTTTACATTTTGTTTTTTGTAAAGATCAAAAAATAGATGATACAGTCATGTAAATACATTCCTTTTAAACTGTTGACTGTACATCATATTTGAACAAACAAACACTCTTTGAAGTTAAAGGTGGTTGACTCCAAATATATCACATGACATTAAATTGACATTTTACAATTAGAATTAGGTTTGGTATTAATTCGAAGTTCCACCTTAAGGAGTCACGAGTAGAACCTGACTTATTTAAACCACTTAAGGTCTGTCGTACTCTTTGCTATTGAAGTGTGTGGTGTCATCATGGCAAGAAATGAAAAAGCATTGTTCATTCCTGTTGGGTTTCTTCGCTGCCTCGGGGACTGGACAGCTGGCAGTCAGTATCAAAGAGTGCTTTAAGATAACATGCGGCCTCCTGTCTGAAGGTGAACATGAAGTAAACTGAACAATGATCCTCAGCACATTCGCAAATTCAGTAAGAAAAGGCTCAAGAAGAAGAGACGGAGAGTATAAGATGGAAAACATATGAATTTTACTGTGGATTTAAAAGGGGAACACCTGCAAGAAAACCATCAAACACCTTACAGCTGAAAGGGTGAAGCTACTTTTCTTTTCAGAAGAATATCACACATTCAGTATATCTATGCAAGTGTTTAGAGGGTATTGTTATTTTTACCTTTGTTCAGTCACACTAGCTACTTCCCCCCTGCTTCTCATCTTTAATCTGAGCTCAAGCTTTCTATTCAACTGACAGACATGTGAGTGGTATCTAAGCAAATAAAGGTATTTCTCAAAATGTCACGTTCAAATCTGAATGAAGTCTAATAAGAAAATGGTCACATGACTGGACACTTGTGCTTTAAAATTCAATGGACCAAACCTAATGCTTACAGAAGACATAATGGCGATTTGGATGAGTCACAGTCGACTGTAATTGTTTTAGCGTTCCTGTGCAAGAAGGTGTAACAGTGAAAAAATGGCACTTTAACCTTGTGCCTCAATTTGTCCACTAGTGCTGGGAGCGCTGCCCGTCCAGAGGGATGGGACAGCTCTGCAGAGCAGCTCACTGATGTCAGATGAGGGGGACGAGGAACACGCAGACACTTCGTGACGAAGATGAACAGAGCACAATGCAAAACTACTTAGATGCACTCAAGTGCTCAGTAAATCCAAGTCATGTTTGAGAGCATGTTTACAAAATGTTAAGTGTGAGCAAAAGGTGAAGCCAAACACGCAGCTGGAGGAGCTCTGAGACAGAAACATGCAGAGGGACACATCCGATTCCCATGTCTGTTATGGGCCTACAGGTCAATGAACTGTGACCAAAGGAAGCAGGAGCCCAACAGCAGCCCTAATGAAGGGAGGGGGGGCTCAGGGCCACAGTCATGCTTACGTAACACACACGGCAACACATGGACACGCACACGTGCCCTCACGCAAAGCAGTGTTCCCGCTAAACAGCTCTTTTTTGGACTGTTTATTTGGATACAGGAAAAGGGCAAGGGCCTGTGTATATCTCATTGTGCACAAAGGGGAAGTTACACAGGCCCTGAACCTGGGGGTGTGTCACCACTGTGTGTGTGTGTGTGTGTGTGTGTTGTACAGTCCATGTTAAGCTTTCTTTCTCCCCTTCTTTCTGTTGCTCATATGTAACTACAGACATCAACAGGAAGGCAGAGGAACAGATAATGAGCTAAACTGAGACACAAGTCGTGTTTGACAGAAGTCGCAGGAAGCAGGTTCAGGTTGAACATCGGCTATCGAATGACAAATGGACAATGTTCCTGTATGACTCACTCTGAGAATGAATGTGTCTTTTCCGTCTCCATAGGGGATTCGATCTCAAATCTTATCCTGTGTTGTGGTTCGGTTTTTTTTGTATTCCCAGTCTGAACCCAGGACACCAGCAGATGGGTCTGGGCTGGGTCAGACTCTGATTTCTCTTCAGTCCCTCTGGCTGAAGCAGGTCAGTTTCCTTTTATTAGTCTGTTTTTTGTCTTTCCTTAAACTAAAGCACTTGTAGCAAACATCAAAAAGTGCAATACTCCCAACGGCCACTAGAGGATGGCTCCATAAAAACTCTCTGACTTAAGTTACTTCAAAAATGGTCATTTCAATCATGAAATATTCAGTCAATACATTTTTCACTAGTCATTTTGATGTCATTAGCTAAAGTCAACTCTTCTCCTCAGTGATCTGGTCCATCTGAAAATGATTTCATCATGAAGAACATATTAGGCTTCAAAAAGAGGAAGATTTAGGGGCGTGGTTAGCTTGATTGACAGGTCCGGCCTCCAATGAAACAAGACAAGAGCTCAAGTCTCATACACATTGGGCAGACCCGCCTCCTCACTCCTCCCTTCATATCCAAATATGGTCCCTTCTGGCTCCAACACAACAGGCTCCAGGTCCAC
Source organism: Pseudochromis fuscus (assembly GCA_900323345.1). Classification (NCBI taxonomy): domain Eukaryota; kingdom Metazoa; phylum Chordata; class Actinopteri; family Pseudochromidae; genus Pseudochromis; species Pseudochromis fuscus. The sequence goes on from OOFC01016704.1 coordinate 29,463, forward strand.
TTTGCTGTTCAGTATGTCTGCCTTACTTTTAGGCAGTTAACTGTTAACTTTTCTTCACAAACCTGCTCAGGTCATAAGTTGAACTAATATTTCTGTGTATGTCTTGGCCACTGCAGACGTGTCCCACAGGATTATTTTATGTCAATCAAGTTTGTTTTGGGATTGTATTGGAACATAGATGTAATTTAAAGTTGCTGTTACATTGTTACGTGCAGGGTTTTTCCCGGGAAATTCCAAAGAAGTATTCAAGAATTCAAACTATAAAATGAAAACTTAAGCTTTCATAGTGGGGCCAAATATTTGTGTTGGAGGGCCGGATCTGGCCCACGGGTCGCTACTTGCCCGACAGTGTTTCCTATGCAAACGTTCAAGAAAAGGTTAAAGTATTTCTGCCTGTAATTCAGCTGTTACTCAAACTCATTATGAAATCTGGTGGTACTGTTGGAAACTGCTGCAATTCGACCAGCTCCTAACACGAAAAATCCAGGCCTCGTGGGACCATCCACTGGTTCCAGTTTCCAGTCCTGGAAGCCGTCCACGCTGTTTCAGATTTCTAGTTGTTATGACTACAGTTACTCAATTTTGACTGTGTAGCCTTCGCTGCTTTTATTTCTGACAGCAGCATGAATCAGGCTTCTACCTCGACACACACTTTCGCACTAGTTACTGACCCGCTCTTTTTTTTCATTACCATTTTTTTCCCTCTCCTCCTCCTCCATTTACTCCTCCACCTCCCTCCCTCGCTCCCTCAGTACCCGGTGAGGGGCCTGCGGAGGGTGGCCACTAAGCCAGAACAAACACCACACCGCACCAGATTCCATTTCCCCAGGCCAACACTTACGCACCAACTTCCTTGCTAACAGACCTCCACCCATCTCTCCCCTTCTCTTTTCATCCTTCTTGCCCCATTTTTCTCTCTTATCTGTTCTTTTCTCTTCCTCCTCCTCTTCCTCTCTCTCAGCTTGCTGCCGTCATTTCCATCCCTTCTTTCTTTACTCTTTGTTTTTGCTGTTTGTTTTTCCTTTACTTTTCTTTCTTCCTCCCTTTTCTTTTGGCCCATATTTTTCTTCCTCCTCTATTTTTTTTTACTTCTTCCCCTCTCATATTTTTCATGTGTTTGTGCCACTCACTCAAATTTATCCTAATCTCCCACTTTCTTCCTCTGCATATCCTCTCTCATCCCAATATTTCCTTCCTCTTCTTTTCCTTCCCTTTCTTCTCGCATCTCTTCCTAACTAAACCGTTCCTGTTTGTTTTCCTCTCACCTCTCTAACTTCCTACCTCACCCGGTTACTGCTCTTGAAATCTTCCACTCGGCTTTACAGCCTCTACTGTTGATCTTACATCTTCATGGTCGTTGTCTTTAGGCGTCTTTAAGTGACGGGAAGGTCACAGCTTTGATCCTGTGTGTCCATCAGGAAACAAATATCCTTGAAAAAGACTCGCTTGTTCGGACTTGTTCTGGTTACAAGTGCTCGCTGCATACAAACACCTCAAAGTGATGAATGCACCGATGAAACAGCATTGGACACACTATTTACTATCTGTTGCATTTATTAGAGAGACTCAATTGTTGGCTTGTAACTCATCCTACAGCTTTGAGAAGGTTGTGTGGAGGTTGTATGAAGGTTTTGTGGAGGTTTTCTGAAGTTATGAAGGTTGTGTAGCGGTTGTATGAAGGTATGAAGATTGTGTGAAGATTGTGTGAAGGTTGTGTGGAGGTTGTGTGGTTTTGCCTAAAGGTTGTGTGGATGTTTTCTGAAGGTATGAAGGTTGTGTGGAGGTTGTATGAAGGTTTTGTGGAGGTTTTCTGAAGTTATGAAGGTTGTGTAGCGGTTGTATGAAGGTATGAAGATTGTGTGAAGATTGTGTGAAGGTTGTGTGGAGGTTGTGTGGTTTTGTGGAGGTTTTCTGAAGTTATGAAGGTTGTGTAGTGGTTGTATGAAGGTATGAAGTTTGTGTAGAGGTTGTATGAAGGTATGACTGTTGTGTGGAGGTTTTCTGAAGTTATGAAGGTTGTTTGGAGGTTGTTTGGAGGTTGTGTGGAGGTTTTCTAAA
>OOFC01016704.1:38241-50244 GCA_900323345.1 Pseudochromis fuscus
GGTCATTTTTGCTAAAAAAAAAAAAAAAAAAAAAAAAAAAAACATCCTGGGGAGCACGACTGAAACCACAACTGTCCTGATGAAAGGGTTTTTATGTTAGAGAAACATCAGGCGGGTGGTGTTGCTCTTCCGCCCATCCCTGCATCCTCCCCCACTTCCGCCCTGTCTATCTGGACGTGATTGTACATCCTCCTCTTGTGAAGAGAGGAGCAGGCACCACAAACAGCACATGGCTCAGTCTCGTGTAAAATGTATTCTGACATGTCCAGCAGATAAGATGAGGGCGAGAGATGAGGAGGAATCATGATGCACAGAGGAGGAAGCAGGGACTGTAATTACAGTGATACGCAGCTCTGCACTGCCAACATACACCATCTGTAGGACGGCTTATCACAAAATCATTTTTCCAGGTGGCACTATGAACTGTAGGGTCTGGATCTGTTAGTCCACTCAGACTAATAGTGATATATCTCCTGGACAGCAACCATATGAAGGTCAAAAACTGGAACACAGAAGTACAGCTGTGAAATTAGACTTATAACAACATCACATCAACATAGTAGTAATTTATTTGTATAGGCAAAGTTAAAAATACACAAACACAATATGACTCCCTCCCTGTTGTAAAGATAACATTGTGGGCAGTTTATAATAGAGTAATTTATATGATTTTGATATGATGTACATACATAGCAACAGTCTTTAAAAACAGGAAGTGAAAGTTTCAAACACAAACAAACTCTTGGCTGTTATCAGGTCTTTACACTCACTCCTCGTATCTGTACGTTTACAGCTAAAAACACGACTCTGTCCTTTCTGAAGAATGACTGTGCTCGCTGAAACTGCACCTTGAACTTTTCACTTCATTTGTTTTCACACTTCCACTTGTCGTCAGCCGAGCCTTCCCACTTCAGGAGGGTGGCCTTGTGGGTAACCTGGGTGTGACATAGGTCAGGTGGGGCTTTGTTTTGGGGAGTGAGCAGCTCTCACAGTAAGTAAGTAACTTTACCATCATGTAATCATCAGACATAAAGTGTCAAGCTAGACCCAAGTTTCAATATGGCTGCAATCCAAGGATCAACCCTGATCGCTCAAAGGTCCAAAGGTCCAACCCGCCTCCTCACGCTTACAAATATGGTCACATCTGGCTACCAAACTCCTGGCTACAAAATTCTACAAACCAACAGGTGATGTCACGTAACCTTCATCCATACGACACACAATTCATGGTCCAGACAGTAAATGCTGGTTAGCAGTCACGAGCCACTTATCTGGATCTATAATACACTCTAAAGCAGTTATAAATGGGGCTGGTGATGGATGGGTAGGAGGAGGTTTCAGGGAAAAACATGCAGCTCATCAAAAAAACTGAATGAAGAATCGAATGTGAACTAGTTAATATTAAGCTTCAGTCTGTGTCTGTGGCACAACCCTGCTGTACATCTGACAGTCAACCCTCCAGTCAGATCAGTCAGTGATTCAGCCTGTGATTTTATATCAGAGGTGGATAGACTCGTCACTCAAACAACCACTCCTGAGGGTTTTTTTCCCCCTGACCAGCGGAAATGCCTCCTCTTGCCTAATTAGACAGACTGGGCCAGTCAACTCGTCACGGGTTGCATTTCACTCATTTTAATCCATCCTCCTCCCACTGTTCCTCTCTCACCCCCCTTTCTCTGTGTCTCTCCACTCCCCCTCCTCCTCCCTGGTCACCCTCACTAATTCCCCATGGGCTCAATTTTCCATTGGGATCAAAGATAGCAGGGAACTGTTCTCAGAGAGAAAACATACTGGAATAAAACTGTTTACAGCTTTCTGTTGGTTACTGTGAGAGAACCTCTGTGGGTTTTTTCATAGGATCGAGATGGGCCAGCTGGAGGCTATTGACCTTTAGAGTGATGAACAGGAAGCAGAATGACAGAGCACACACAAAACATTTAACTGTACACTTACTACCTATTGCCACCAATCATTCTGTAAAAGTGCCGTGTGTGTTTTTTCCCACAGAACTGGAGCAGACCCACTGACGGGATACAGGACGGTGTGGTAACGAGATGATTTGTCACCAAGCTTTGCAGCAGCACCAGCCGGGTGGAGATGTAAATAGAAGTCTGGCGAGAACCCGATGGCTCACAGATGACAGACTTTCCAGATGTGTATGAGTGTACACAAACACACACAATCATGGTAAATATATAGTGGAAGGTAGAGGTGGTTCATTCAAACACAAGGTTATAGCTAATAAATTCAAAATGTGAATGAAGTGCAATGGAGGAAGCACCTTGAACTACACACTACACATGGGATCTTGTTGTTAAACCCAGTATGATGGGTGTAAAACAATTGAATGATAGATAAAAACAATAAAATAGTGAGTAAAAACAACAAAATGTTGAGTAAAAATGATAAAATACTAAGTAAAACCAACAAAATGCTGAGTAAACCCAATAAAATACTGAGTAAAAACAATAAAATGTTGAGAAAAATAATAACATACTGAGTAAAAACAATAAAATGTTGAGTAAAAACAATCATATATTGAGTAAAAACAGCCCATCTTGCCTGAATAAATTAACCCAGTATGTAGTTAGTCCAATATTAACCACCCAGACAGCTGGGATGTGCTATTCACCTCTGTCAGTTGTGTCTCTATCATCACCAACCAACTAGGCATATTTGTATTCATACTATATCATCCCAGCTCCATCCTTCTCTGACATCCCCCCCATATACATAAGGTTAGATAACAGCAGCCAGACCTCCACACCCTGCCTTATCCGACCTCTCCCTTCCTGGGTAGCAGCGATGGATATCACTGTTTAACTCCCAGTCAACAAGCACACATCAGACAGCTCCAGTAACACTGTCAAACAACATCCTGCTCTTCTTTTCTGTAATCAATCTCAACAATGAATATCTAGAGTTTCTGAAGAATGATCAAATATGTTTTGTTTTCCAAAAATTGAGAAACCACGACCTTGCAAAATTTCTAGGAGCACCGTGAAATATCTATGGCAAATTCAGGAATGTAAATATCTACACCTGGACAAAGAATAATATTTTATCTTTGACCTTTTATATTATCAATATTGATCAAGTTAGATGAGAAGGTTGACATCACTCTTAACTTTGTATGCTAAAAATTAAGCTATAGCTAGCAGCTGGTTAGCTCAATAGACTGCATATAGGAATGTATGAGGCCAATGCAGAAATGCAAAAAAATGCAGTGCCACCAACATCCACTAGATGCTGACTCCAAAATACTCTGGCTCCGATTGAAAAATCATGAAAGTCATTCTGATGTCATTAGCTAATTAGGCTTTAAAAAGAGGAAGATTTAGGGATGTGGTTTGTTTGACTGACCTGTCTTCAATGACAACAGACCTGAACTTCAATCTAATACACACTGGACAGTGTCCTCAGGTTCAACAATTAGTAACTGCTTAACTATTAAGATGAAGAACATTCCCAAGCTTGGGGGGTAAAAATTAGGCCATAGTTTGGAGGTGGTTAGCTTAGCTTAAAACCTGAAAACAAGGAACAGCTGGCCTCACTCTGTCCAGAGGTAACAAAACATTGTTATTAGCATCTGTTAACCTCACTAATTACCAAGTTACCTCTCATTTGTGTAACTTACAAAAATTAAACAATAAACTAGTCGTGGTTTGGACAAGGCTATGCTAGCTGTATTGCTGTGAGTGGACAGCAAATCCTTCTTCACTGAAAAATATGAAAACTAGTAATCTGTATTTTTTTTGTGTAACAGATACACTGTACAAAGAACAATATATCCATTCCATGGTTGGATAAAACGCAACCCATGTCACAAGTTGTCCTACAAAGCCTGACTTTACTTTTTCATTGCGACTTGTTTCAAAGCCGTCCTTTTATCTCTGAACTCATCCTCCAGGCTCTACTCTCCTCAGATAAAAGACAAGAGGATGGAGGGATGCTGGAGGAATGAGGTTCGTCTTTGCCACATGCCTTCGCCCTTGGGTTTCTCTCCCTCGCCCGCTGCCTGCCAAGGCGCCCTGCCTCAGCCCTTACCCCCTCCTCTCTTAGTCACTCTGGCCATGGCTGGCATTCTCCCCCTCTGCATCCCTCTGTCTATTCATCATACCATCCCTCCATCAATGAGCCTTTCACAGAGGCAGCGGTGTGGGGTTCGAGCAAGGCTTGCAGCTCCTTCTGAGGAATGCAACAGAGCAGCCTTCTTGTCAGCACAGATCTTCAGACCTCACAGAGCCGCCATAATGTGTCTGTATACGCCTCACCTCCACCATACATCAAGATAAGCATTTCTATCTTTTTATAGTGCTATCACATTGTATCACACCGAGGATCTCTCAGTGGTCTGTCTCTGAAGACAACACTAGTAGTCCAGCATTTAGACTAAATCCTGAATTAGTGGGATCACTACTGTGGTGGTGGTAGTGGTGGATACTGATGACTTTACATTTACCCTGCTCCAGAGATTACCTTTACATTACATAGCATTAAGTTTATAGTATTGATATTCTCTACAATATGTGACCCTCCTGTAATTATGTTTCCATGTAAGACTTTAAAAAGGGCTCTCAAAAGGTCATTATGGAGAATATGAAGGTTTCTTAAGCTGCTATGTCTACTGTGCTTATCATAATATATCTACATATATATATATAATAATACCTACCGTATTTCCTCTCATAAAAGCAGCATTTAATTAAAAGCTGGGTCTCTCATAGTGGCCCGTGCCTTGGCCAATATAAACAAATAACAGCCAGGCACCAGGTGATTACATTAAACATAGTGTGCCTGCAAATATTTCACAATAAAAGCATAGCTAAGAAATGAAGGTTTTCCGTCCAAATACTGCAAATACACATTACTCTCATGAATTGATTAATTGTTTTGTCATGTTTTAATCCAAAACCTTGAAAGGCACCAAACCAACTTTTTGATCAATCTTACTAGTTTTCTGTTTTCTGAAAATAACCCTTTGGTTGCACCAATTCTCCAGTCAGATGCTTTCAAACCTTTGCAGAGGAAGAGGGCGTAACAAGATGATGTTATTAAAAGAGCCAGACCTCAAATGGAGGAAAACCACAAGGAAAACATAATGGAAATATGGACTTATGCTTGTTTCATGTAGTCATTTGAGGAACATTAACGTCTCCGTATTGTTCCACACAAATCTTTAGCAGAGTCTTAAGTGACAAATATGCTGCAGGCTTCACAGCATCATAATTCATTCACAACGTGTGTTCGCCACTGTTGTTTTTGTCAGTATATCAACTTTTCCCCTTCATGGCCAAGCCTAAAACTACTTTGCAGTGTTCTGAGGTTGATCCTTACCTTGGCCTCGCACTTCCTGTGGGTGGCTGTTTTGCATACTAAGGGAAAACAAGAGGAAAGAAAAAGAAAGACTGGATTAGTACTGTTGCAGCTTCACTGTTTAGTTGTTTATATTAACATGCAAATTATTTGTCTACATATGAAGTGATCTTGTCAACATTAAAATATTAAAGATCATAGACTCCATATAGAATGGACGAAGCTAATGAGACGTCACCTGTTGGTTTGTGGAAACCAGGAGTTTGGTATTTGATGGTGGCCATGTCGGTTTGTTGGAGCCAGAGGTGACCATATGTGGATATGAAGGGAGGAGTGAGGAGGCCGGCCTGAGATCAATGTCCAATGTGGATGAGACCCCTGGCCCTAAATCATCCTCTTTTTGAAGCCTAATATCTACCTAAATGATTTTCACATGGACCACCAGATCACTGAGAAGAAGAGTTGACTTTAGCTAATGACATTAGAATGACTGATTGTATTGACTTTTGAACTGAAGTCAATTGGGTTTTTTGGAGCCAGCGTCTAGTGGCTGTTGGTGGTATTGCACTTTTTTGCATTTCCACATTACCTTAATTTTTGAGCCCCTCTTGCTTCATCCAGTTCTATACACAGTCTATGGTAAAGATATACAGCCTGATACAAGTTAAAAATCTTTGCATCATTACTGTGCAATTACATTCTCCATCCTCAATGTTTTCTACTATAAGTCCTGCAAACCATTTCATGCACCCTGTACATCATCTGATATCATCTTCTGAACAGATTGGTTGTAAACACTGCAGCACACTCACCTCTGCAGAAGGAGCCCACGTTGTCGACGTTCTGCCGACACACTCCACACTGCCGCTTCTTCTTAAAAGTCTTCTCCTTGAAGACGTGGGGCTCTCCCTTCCCCACCTGTATGCACGCACACACACACACACACAAACAGAAAACACAGAATTCAGTCAGACACCTGATCCTGGACCAGACGTGTTAATGCAGCCTGCCTTATTCTCACAAAGAATCCTTGTTTGACCTGCATCCAAGAGTCTGACAGCAAAGAAATAAGATGTTGCTTGAGTGAGTGAGTGGACTGTAATAGTGACAGGAGCTTAGAAGTGTCAGCTTCAACTTGTTTGTATGAGAGACCCTGGGTGCACAACTTTGTATGTGGCTTCATCCATTCTCTACTCCCTTTGCCTCTTGAACTTCTGTTCTGGTTGTGTAACTGTCTTTCAGTAATAATCCTTGTGATTCCCGCCCATGCCTCACTGTAATCCTGTGTGTGTGTGTGTGTGTGTGTGTGTGTGTGTGTTTAAATACTTGTGAAAGAGAAAAAAAGAGCAAATGTGTTGAGCTAATTCTTAAAAGACAGCTTGGCAAGGCTGTAGTACAAGTACAAGAACACGACCACTTTTCTTTCTTCACATGGCTCAGTGTGTGTATGTGTGCTAGTGTGTACATCAGTGTGTGTGTGTGTCTGTGTGTGTGTGTGTGTGTGTGTGTGTGTGGTTCGTGGTTCCCGCCCAGTGCCTCTTTGTTTCCCAACATGGGATCAGATCCGCAGATGACTGGGTTTGACGTGACTCCGTGGAAGCTTTGAACATGAGAACGCTAACGACCACGGGCTAAGTAGGAGAATTGCTTAGCATGTTCTCATGCATGGATACATCATAGGAGAAAAGAGGGGAGGGGGGCGGTAAAGTGTGTGTGTGTGTGTGTGGGGGTGGGCATGTGAACAAATAATATGTGCAATGTCATGCTGAGAGGCAGCTCACATATTCTAGAAAGTGGAGCGTATCTGACAAAAAACACAGGACAAATATGAACATGTCACCACCACGACAACACATCTACATGTAGGAAAGTGATCATCAGCTTTGGATAATTACACTGATACATGCACAGAAAGGGTTTTTTGTTTCCTCTGTGTGTGCTTTCCCTCCTTGGCAACAAAGAGAAGGCCGCTGTTTGCACACTTTTTCCATTCTCCTGCTCCTCTGACTCTGTCCTATGGACTGGACGGTGTTTGGACAGCTGCCTGCCTGGCATCACCCTCTGCCAGCTGTGTTCAGCGGCCGCTGGCCCGCTCCACTACAAGTGTACTACGACCGCAGCACCCTGGATGGTGGAGGTGGACAAGGTGGGTGGCTCGAGGGCTGATGCTGGTTACGTAACACGTCAAGGTCCCACTCGTCAATACTTGTGGAAGTTGTTTATTTTTTTATGTTGGAATTTTCATTAATTTTGATTTGACTCCGTTTGTTTTGGTCTGTTCTTTTCTCACAGTAGCAAACCAAAATCCACACACACTTCATTACAGTTTTATCGTCTTTATCTTGATCCTGTTTTGATGAATCTTTGATTTGGCCCTCCTCCATCTTCACTCCAGGTCCTGAACCCTTTCCTCATGACTAATCTTACTACCTTACGTAATCACACTCTTTAGCTCTGCAGTGACAGTCATGCTCACTGACCATGTTAGTTAAGGACACAGGCCATATACAGAAATGGACAAAGCAACCGGGTCATAAAAAGTGAAGCCAATGCAGAAGTGCAAAAAAGTGCAATAGTCCAGATGACCACTAGGTGCTGGCTCCAAAAAACTCCAACTGACCTCAATTAAAAATCCAAATTTTCATTAAATACTCAGTCAATAAATATTTTTCCACACAAGTCATTCTGATGCCATTATCTAAAGTCAACTCTTCTCCTCAGTGATCTGGTCCATCTGAAAGTCATTTCATCATTAAGTAGATGTTAGGCTTCAAAAAGAGGAAGATTTAGGGGCGTGGTTAGTTTGATTGACAGGCCTGGAGACTAGATGTGAACTCCAGTCCCATACACATTGAACAGTGTCCTCCTCACTCCTCCCTTCATATCCAAATATGGTCACTTTTGACTTCAAACAACCAGCATGGTGAGGTTCAATACAAAACGTCAAGTCCACAAAGAGTCCACAAACCAACATCTGACGTCATGTTGGCTTCATACGTTCTACACCGTCTATGGATAAGGAGCACACACAACAGACCACAACCTTTCTCATAAACCTCCATGTGTATTCAGTCTATAGAATAAGTGTCTTCTATGAAACTGTGCAATAATCTAGTGCAGTATGTGCGTCCACACACTGGGGGCCCACGGTGAGTTTAAAAAAGCAACCAGTTACTGTCAGCTGAACCGCAGTGGTGATGTGGGCTGAGAGATAAACATATAGAAGAGAGGGTGGCAGCATTCTTCCTGTTTCAGACACAATCAAGACCACGATATAGTCCAACCACAGGCAATCATGGTCAGACAGTGATACATGATTCTGCCACCGAATGCTCCATAAGGTGTTGTAAAGCTGCTCCACTTTGTTTTCAAGTGAGGGCACCAGAGGGTAAAACTGACAGGGATGAAACCACTTATTATATTTCATGCAGCTCGCAGGACTTGGTGATATCTAACTGGCCGTCTGATAAAGTTAGAAAACGCTGAAAAGGTGATTTTAAACATACATATACATATCTATTTATATCTATATGAAAAAAATAGTAGTAGTAGTAGTACAATGGATCTTGAGGTGAGGTAGTTTTGTCACCTGTAGTTTTTAATAATGCATATTCGCCTGTTCTATCTCTGTGCTCTAACATTTCTTTACCTGCTAAGCTGCTATGTTTTGTAGTTTCACGTATTGATGCCAAGTGGCAACCCCCAGAAATGAAAATGAGGACAAAGAATAAGTGCAAAAAACCGCAGTTCCTCAAATGACCACTTACACTTCCAAAGAAGACTTAAGTCCCAGTTATTTACACAATTTCAAAACAACTCTACAACTGTTTTGTGACCTTGAAACTCCAAAAGCATTGGTCCTATGTCATCGGGGGGGCTATTATGCTAATTTACAGCTTTATGTGTATAGTCTTGGCCTCCTCTAGAGTAGTTTTGCATAGATCTTATGCTGTTATCTTAAAATGATAATTTACACAGTCTCTCATTTCATCCTCAGTCTGAAACAGGCTGTTTTGACCCCCCCTTTCTTCTGATTGGCTAACGACACTGACAGGAGATGGAACCCGCCTCTCCAGCATGGGACTATAAACAAACAAAGTAATGTAACTTTCTTGACTGGAAATTCATACTTTTTCAACCAGTCCAAACATGTTTGAGTCTGAATCTGATCCAGAATGTGAAAGCAGACAGCACCAACATTCACCACAATAAAGTTCACAGCAGGGCGTCTGTGTTTGGTAAATATTACACCCATCAGCAGCTGATTGTGGAACATAACAGTGGATTCAGTATTTTAATCAGAGGTTTTATGTAACATGTTTTCTATGTATGTCCATAGTATCTGTGTGGGAAGAGCTGGAAAATGCTGACAAATGTAAAATATTGCATTGAGGAAATACTGAAGGTAACATAACAAGTACAATGTTAACAACTGTAGAGTATCTCTGTTCAGTTGCGGTTATTTATATGCTACAGGAAACAAATAGATCTAATAATGTTCATCAGAGGAAAATCGGAGAATACGTCTCAGTCTTGTTTCCAAAAGGTTACGGAAAAAGCCGACATCGGTACGTCACACTTTCAGCCTCAGAACAGATTTCTGAAACCGGCTGCAGTCTGAGAGCTTTTCTCACAGAGATTACTGGAACATCACTTTACCTCAGGATCTGACACTTTGACCATGTGCAGTATGAACCCCCAACGTTGTAAAACTGTACTTAGAACAGAAAGCATGGGAAAGCTGTATAGATCCTCTTTGAGGAGCTCATCCTGTGAGCAAATTGAGTCTCAAATCAAGTCGCATTGAAACACTGCACTCAGCTCATCTTGGGAGTCCAGCAGAGGAAACCACAGTGAGGGAGGTTTACAACTCCTGAGGGTTACAACAGAAAACAGCTGCTAGAGTCTGAGTGTATCAGCACCAAAAACAACCTGTGATGCTGAGCCCGTTCCCCAGGATAGTAATTACTGTCACCGCTGTAATGGATAAAAAACATCGTCCCCTGGTGAAACATGTGTTGCTCAGTATTCACTTCTCTGAGCTAATAAAGAGACTGTTTACTGGTCGGATGGTTTCTGGTAGCATCAAGAAATCTGTATAAACTGATGCGACCTTCAAATCTATTGCTTTACTCACACTGTAGATCCTCACACTGGATCCATCTGTTAGTGATGGACAAACAATAACAAGCTAACAGGAACATGTGGCCGCTCAAGCTGCAAAGCCTCCACCAGCTGGGACCTGCCCACATTTCCACAGAAGTGACACGAGTTGTAAACAGCTACCTGAGACGTCAGGAGGGAAAACTTTACACACTCACTTGCATCCGTCGTGTATCCCTGCAGACGGCCGGGGAAAACAGACTGCCGTCCCCTGTCCTTCTTCTCGTCCCTGCGAGGACAGACCCCCACCTCCTACAACATCTGCTACGTACAAGAAGGTCCTTTTTCTAATATTTTTAGCCCTCTGGCAGCAAAAAAGAACCAGAAGTTTCTGCAGTCAAAGAGATGCTTTCTAACCAGCGATCCCTCCCCTTCCTCGCTGCATGTGTGCCAGCCGTCACAGAACAGTAGCTGGATTGAACGAGGGAGGGGTCGGACATATGCACAAGAGATGCATACAAATGTAAAAACAAATAGACAGAAACAGAGAGCCATTCCTGTCCACACACACACACACACACACACACACACACACACACACACACACACACACACATCCCTGGAAACTCTCTTGCCCCTTCCCTCTTGTTTCTTGCTAAAAATAGTCTTGATATTTAGACAATGATGGGCATTGTGTGGGAGTGGTTCATTGCTGACTACAGGACGGGGAACCGTGACCTCAGCTTCGGCTGCAGATGGTCCGTGAAGGCACAGATTGAATGAACCCTGAAGGGGAGAGTCTTGCTTTCAGAAGAACTCTGTGCTAGTCACTGAGAATACAGTGGGATCTTGTCTTTGGATCGTTATCTTCAGACCACTTTGGTTTGTATGTGCTCTGGATTTCCAAAAGTGACAGATGTTTGACAGTGTGGCCTGTGAACAACCATCAGAGACTTTCTCATATTATTTCATCATGCTAACTGATTTTGCCTCTCATTAAGTTCAACTGACTGAATTTGACTGAGTTGTGACAGGTTTGTTGATGTTTTAAGAAAAGGTGGAAACTGGAAAGGGTAATTTAATACATTTGAATTTGTTTTTCAAAATAATTTTATATTATGTGTAAGAACATTTCCAACAGCGTCATCTTTTGATTATTGTTTTGCATTGTCTACAGTACATTACCAGCTTGAAAGCTTACTAAGGGGTTAGCATTGATGACTTACAGCATAAACTGTATATAGAAAAAAATGGATGAAGGAACCGGAGCTCAAGACTGAGGCCCATACAGAAGTTAAAAAAATGTAATCCCACCAATGAAACTAGACCTGAACTCCAGTCTCATACACATTGGACACTGTCCTCGGGTTCAAGGGCCAATCCTGCCTCCTAACTCCTCCCTTCATATCCAAATATGGTCACTTCCAGCTCCAAATAACCAACATGTGTTGTCACGTTAGCTTAGTCCATTCTGTATACAGTCTATAACTTACAGACACCAACAGTAACGTTAATATTAGCTACTGTGCTTGTACAGCTAGCAGTCTTTTATCGTCCATGTTACCTTTGCCTAGCAGTAAAATA
>OOFC01016706.1:0-22760 GCA_900323345.1 Pseudochromis fuscus
AGGTGCGCGGATCACTGCGCACAGGTAGCAACCACTCAAACTACCGGAAGCAAGAGAAAAGTCAACTCCACACAGGTGACGGAGTCTGTTCACCGCGTGTAACTTGAGGGAAGCAAAGAAAAAGCCTGAACGTATCCTCAGCAGAACAAGAAATACTACAACAGAGTCATTTTATTGTTTTTTTCTTTCTGTTGGTTGCTTTGTTTACTGCGCTCAAAGGGCGTTGGGACGCGCGCAGGAGGAGCGTCCAGGTGCGCATTGTTTCTCTACTCGACGGGATCTCTTCTGGATTTACTTGACAAACGGGTTCACGGACGCTATAAAAGGTGAGTTTGGATTTTTCTCTCTGCTTTTTGTGTTTGTTTCTATGTAAAAACGCTCAGTCTCGCATGAATTGGAAATATGCCGTTGGTGGTGTTTTAGAAGAAAGATACATTTTTACGCGCTTTATTGTTCCCGTGCCCGGAGCTCGTGGATCCCATCAGCGTGTGGAGGCATCTGCACTGTCTCAAAGTGGTGACGAAGGAGTCTGGAGCTCATTAGAGCCTGAACATCCTCAGCACTGCCATGCCCATCTTGAGTAATGAGTCAGTCTTTTGATGTTACCAAACATCTTCACCCTACTCTTTACAAAAACAGTCTCATCTTCTTTCACGCGTGATAAAACATTCAATTCTTCGTGTTTCCCTCTGATGGATGCCTCCACATCGTATCCCCGGGCAGTAGAGAGCACAGCACAGACTGAAGGCCTATAAATGGTTAACACGATAAACTGTGAGTATTTTACAGCGCCCTTATAAAGTTACCTGTAGGACCTGGTACTGTGAGGAGAGCAGCCCGCAGTAAAGTCTGCCATGTGAAGCTTACACTGTCCAGGTTCTGTTGACACATTGTTGCAGTGTTGACTTAACTTGGAGGATGTGTCTGCGCCTGGAAATCCTGCTGCTGCTGTCTTCAACCGTAATAAATGAGGGTTTTCACCTTCAGTTGTATTGAAGCAGGAGACGAAGAACCAGTGTTTCCTCTTCAGGGCTTCATCAAACATTCATTCCCAGTGGTGATTAGACCATGAGAAAACAAACAAGAGAATCAGTGTGTGAAATATGTTGGAGCAGCAGTGTACCACACAGAAACTGAATGCACTGTAATAAACAAAACAGATAGATGGCAAATCTTTCTTTAAACAACAGTGTTTTAAGTTGAGTGTAATTGTTTCTACCCAACATCTCTTAACTTTCATATAAAACAACCAGTATGCAGGTTTGGATAGAACCCAATTAAAATGTGTTTGTGATACAGATGGGTTTTTTCAGTCAGGTTTGAAAAGGTTTTGTTTTTTAATTGAACAGCATGTTTATATTTTTAAATTAAGATGGGACACGTCTGTTTTTTTTTTAATTGTACAAAATCTGAGGCACTGTATTTGTGTTGTAATTATCGCAAGCCCTAATCATCACTAGTATAAAAGGATGAAGTGTAAAACCTCTATCACAGTTTCCCTAGTGATGATGTTTTAAAATGCTTGTTTTGTCCAAAACTCAATTATAGTGAAGCAGTTAATCTTCACATTTGAAGAGCTGGAACAGACGACAGTTTTGACAAGTTCTGTTCAATGATGATAATGATCGTACAAACATGAAGGGTGATAGGTTGTGTCAAAGTGAGAATCCAAATGCCAACAGAAGATATGTCACAGTCAGTGAGGGAAATTTTGGTGTTAATCCCCCACTTGCAGTGAAGACACTGTAGTTCAAAACTGCAGGGACTTGTTCAGCACATTTAAGTATAGACATCAAAAATATGGACAGTTGTTGCATTTTTCTTGCAAATCACATTTGGTCGCGTTTTTAAATTCATGATGCTGTCTCCAAAGGATCAGGAGTATATATGTGTGTGTGTGTGTGTGTATATATATATGTGTGTGTGTATGTTATATAACCATGTCTTTGTTTGACAAAAAAAATCAAACAGAGTGACCACATTGGTTTCATTACTGGTTTCATTACATTCATTAAAACCCAGACAAAGACAGATAAGCAGAATATCTGTTTTTAACCACACAAGCGACTGTCTCTATCGACAGTGTGATATTGGTTTTCATTAGTGGCTGTTTGTGTGTGTGTGTTGAAAGCCAAAGAAGGTTTGGATGAAGTCTGAAGTGCTGAAGCTTATTTTTCAGAGACAGAGAGGAGGAAGAGGAGGAGGGAGAATATACTTGGGTGTGGCTCTTTTGGTAATGACCGGTTTGCATTCAAACCGGTGTTTACTGATTTAGCCTGGTCCATTCACACACAAATACAGACACATGATGCATGAAAACACATATACAGCTGTACAAACCCAGTCGCTTGGAGCCACACAGGCTGGAAGTGCTGCGGTCAGCTTATTGTAGGAGTTAAGTACCTGAAGCTCATGGACCAAAAGATTCAGGCTTGGGGGTATGAACAAAGTTTAAATGACAACAAAGGCGTTTATTGTTGACCGAGGCATAGATCTGTTTCATTCTCATGTAGATGATGATACAAAACAAAAACTTCCCGACACAGGACAGAGTGAGAACGGGGAAATGGGGGGTGGGTTGTAGTTGATGAATGTTGTTAGTTGGATTTTGTTGACTCTACCCAGCCAGCTGTTTCCCCCTGTTTCCAGTGTGTGTGCTAAGCCACGCTAAGGTTGCAGCGTTACTACCTGGCTGGGTGCTTTTTTTTTTAACTGCAGGAGAGCACGTCTCAAAAGTGAAGCCAATGTGGAAGTCCTAATTAAGGCAATACCACCTGTGGCCACTAGATGGTGGACCTGAAAAAGTGGCTCAAAAACTAGTCATTCATGAAATACTGGAGGTTAGTTTGATTTACAGGTCTGCTCACCAGTGATTTGCAGGTAGCTTGGAGGCTCATTAACCAATGAACTCCAGTCTCATTCAAGTTGGACAGTGTCCTTGTGTTCAAGGGTCAGACCCACCTCCTCACTTCTCCCTTCATATCCAAATATGGTCACTACTGGATCCAAAAAAAACCCCAACATGGCCACGTTCAAATGCCATACTGCTGGTTTTAAAATGCAAGTCCAAGAACCAGCCGGTGATGTCACGTTGACTACGTACGTCTCTTATATATAGTTCATGATTTTGTCATTGAACTGTTGGCAAGAAAACAAGTAGTAATTTCCTTCAATGTTTAACTCTTCCCCGAGGCAACTTTAACATGCCTTTGAAATTGTTTCTGGAAACATTATGATTTCTCTCTCTCTGTTTAGCTCCACTCTGCTCTTGAGGAAAAGAGTCTTTATCTTTTAAATGCTTCATTATGAACAGCAACTAGAGACTGACATTGTCTTCTGCTTGAGACAGCTGCTGGTGTAGCTAGCAAGCGATGAAAAACATCAGGTGCTGGTGTCTGGAGCCTGTAAGTTAACAGATCTGAGGTATCAGCAGGTTCCTGTGGTTGCAGCCTCTCCTGTGTCTCTGTCTGGTTTAGGGTTGTTTAAGATTGTTGCAGAACAACAGCTTTGTTATTTTGTGATCTTTGATACAAAAGTTACAGATTTGAGTTATTTCATGGCAGTGCAGCTGCTGTGATTTTCTGTTGGCAGACTGAATGATGACAGGCTCTGGTCGAACTTTGAGATGTAAATTTTGTACAGTCAGCATTTGCATGGTACCCTAACACCCAATAAAATATGTCCACGTGTGGATGTACATGTATTATTGTGTTTGGATATTTCAGTGCAAATACTATAAATACTTTTTTTTGTCTGACATTCTTTGAGAAATATATTTTTTTCTTCTACACTTGTACTTCTTTGGTGAAGGTTTTCTGCTGTAAAATGTATAAACCCAAGCAGCTGTCCAGGAAGTTGAAAAGTTGGGTATTTTTTCCCTGACATGAAAAATGTCTATTTAATTCCTTTTAAAGCACAACACTGGTCATAATGTTCACTGGCCAAAAAATTATTTTAAAAATTGTTTGTTTTCCTTTTTATATGAAAGTTCAATTACATTTGCTTCCTGGTATATAATTTACATCCACCTGTCAATCAACCTGCTGTTAGCAGCACACTTCAATTCACCATCAGCAAATGGTGCCAGGCTAGTAGCTGCTGCAGTAGTAATCAGTAGGTTGTTGTAACAGATTTATTAGTTTTTATGACTAATGATATGAAGTAATTACGGGTGGGAATCTTCAGGCACCTTACGATTAGATTACAGTTATGATTCAGTGGCTATGGTTCAATTCTAAAACAATGATCTTTTAACAATTAACAATTAGCTTTTCCACAACATGTCTTTTTTCTCACTGTGTGACCACTCACCACTTGGTGTTTTTAAAAACATTTATACCGTGAAACAATGTAATGAATTTATTTCCATTAACTTTAATTAAACTAATTGAAGAAGGTAAACTGGAAAGTTACTGCTGCCTTGTAAAGAACAAAAAAAATATATAACTACGGCTTAACGTAAAAAGAAATCTTGAGCGTGAACTTTTTTTTCTGGGGGTGCGTCACAGTGGCTCCGACACATACACTGGGTAATTTGGCAAATAACTTTTTGGCATTGTGCTGGACAGGAAATAAGATGATCTATAATATAAAATATGAATTTCAGAAATCAAAGGTCATAATGTTATAAGGGCACGTGAAACTGCATCAGGCAGGTAGAGGAATTACGGTAAACTGATTTATGTTATTCACTCGTATCACCGGCGATATGCTCCAGTCAAACGCCACACACTGGAGACCCGGCACAGTGCCAGAATACTTTAACCCCCGAATGTTGTAATAACTCATAATTCTGTTTTAATTCTGTTCGCTTTCGCCGTCAACTTTGTAGAAGCCCACATGCTTCCATATGGTAGTTCTCGATCCACATGCAGCTGATCGTGGTCAGCCATGTTCATTTGTTATGTGCTCCCTGTAAAGTGTCCGGGTGACAATGCACTGCACTACTTGTTCCATCTGTTTTACGTTATTTAACATTCAAATAATCAGAATTTGGACATTTGTGAATCGATTCAGAATCGTCCACGTCTGAATCGCGATGCATCTCAGAATCGATTTTTTCCCCCCACCCTTACCAGTAATGCAGTATGTAGATTACCTAGTAATATTGGCTACCTCACTGTGGTATTTCTTTGCATTTCAACGGTCCAATCAAATTGCTCCAACCCAACCCCCTCCCCCTTACGTCTCCTGTTTTGGCAGAAGAAAACTTCCCAACTCAAAGCATGCCTCAGATTGACCATGTGCAGTTGGCTGGTAAGAATCATGCCTCAAAGTAGATGGTTTTACAACTTCTGTGGAAAATATCTCACCTCAAGTCATCTTGCATCTCATGTGGCTTTATCAAAGAAAGTTGAGGTCTGGACAGAAGTTGCGCCACACAGTTATTAAATACAATCCACAACGGAAACTACGTCCAAAACTGCGTGTTTTGTTGCTGCTGCGGTGTCATAGGTTTGTGAGTATTTTGATGATTACGTCATGATACAGAGGTTAGATACTCTTGAAATGCTGTTTCAGTGAAGATAAATGTAATGAGGATACCAGGCATTAATCTGTCCAGACATGGCATTTTGTTCTGCTCATTCAGTTGGTACTGCTCAGCATGTTCATCAAGTTCAACAGCGTGATGGTGCACCTCAAGATAAGGAGGATCTGATCCCCTGGAGCGGTGACCATCGTCTGCACGCTGGTTTTGGGACTTGAACAATTGAACAGACTTGAACAATTAAAAGAAATCTAAATGTGCTGGCTGTGGCTCAGGTGGTACAGCAGGTTGTTGACCCCTGGCTCCCACTGTCCACATGCTGAAGTGTCCTTGAGCAAGACACTGAACCCTCAGTGGCTCCAGATGTTAGCTTAGCTGCACAATAGCTCTGGTTCTGTTGGTGTGTGTGTGAATTGGTAAATTGCAAGGCAACAAAACTTGTAAAGCAGTTTGTAGACCTAAGGTAATAAGGTGTAGTCCATGTACTGTCCATTTACCATTTTTCTCGGTAAGTATCATCGTGTAACAGAAATATTGAAATGTTTTTTAAACAGTCAGCTGTGAGTTTCATTCAGTGAAATGTGGTGTTTTCTGTATTAAAACCTCGTGCCCACATTATCTACAGTGCAACTCAACCACTGTCCAGTTGGGGATTTTGGTTGTGATATTCAAGTTGCGGCTAATGTCTTGAGCAGCTAGCTTCATGCAGAGATGGAGAAAAATATATTATACTATACTATTTTCGAACAGTTTGATGTGGTCCACTCTGACCGGGTCTGATGTGACGACGCTAAATGTATCGGCGGCATGGAGCGTGCTAGCTTGTAAAAAGCTAACGAGCTTCGTGCCGCCACACATGAGAAACACCGGTGTTTAAGTTCAAAGCGTCGGAAAACAGTAGCTGCTTATAGTCCGGAAAATATGGTACATTTTTGCAGACCATTACATTACCATCTTTAGTAATCCCTCACTTTACTGCACATTCACTGTTGCTTTTCAGCCAAAGCTGGTGAGGGGCTGGGGATTTCTTGTAAGATTTAGCAGCGGTGTAGTAGTAACATTATTTTTTAAATTATATGATCTGAAAAACAGTTTTTATAGCAGTGCATGTCAGAAAACAAATATGCTGTTAATCGGTCAGGTTCCAAACTCCACACCCTCTTTTAAATGTATACCTCCAGCTGACCTTGACTTGACCTTGACATTTGACGTAATTGAAGTCAAGAGGTTATGGTCAGTAGTATTTGCAAACTGAGGTGAAAGGTTGACTTCCACATAATGAAGCAGGCTGATTTGAAGTGGTATCAGTATTCATGGTTGTAAAATGCCAGTTAAACCATAACTCCCATGTCAGAGCTTGATTGACAGCTCTCGTCTCCAACGGCAACAGCAAAACTGGAGGAGAATCTTAAGCAGCCTTCGACTCCCTCCTTCACCACACAGATAAAAACTTTAACTTTATTAAGGTTCACCTCAGGTGTCCTCATGTTTTGACTTTTGGATCCTGTCGTGTTTCCTCACTGCAGTTTATTGTATTTTTTGAAACATTCTTCAACTTTTTCTCCTTTGTTGCCTTAATCAAACCCTTTTCTTGCACTTGTGTTTCATCCATCACTTCATTCTTAAGCCTCTTCTTACGCTTTCCACATTTTTCTGTTTTTGATTTGGCGTTTCTTTCTACACACCCTTGGTAAGAGTGGGTCACTGAGGTTCCGTGTGTGTGTGTGTGTGTGTGTGAGTGTGATGCATGTTTGGATTGAGATTGAGTTACATAGCTGGATTGTGTAATTGTGAGGTGTGTCTCTGCTGTAGGGAGCTGCTCTGCTGATTCCATTGTTGAGAGAGTTGAACTCGGAGCTGCCGGCGCTGCAGCGTCGTCATGCTGTGTTGGCCTTCGCAGGAAAACAGAGAATGTGTGAGGGAGTGTTGTTGACTCAAAACGCACCATGCAACCCGCACAAGTTTACCGACAACAGAGGAGTAAAGTCAGTTGTTTTTGGCTGCGTTGCGTGTCTTGAAGTGAAGGTTGACTCCTGCTCTGAGCTGCGGTTGGTTTTCATTACGGCCTCCGCACATGTTCCTGTTGTGACTTGTACAGGTTAGTTACTGAGTCAGTTGTAATAGTATGATAATTGGAATTAGTGCTGGTGCTGCAAATCAAGATTTCCAGCTTATGAAGGTGAAAATTCTTGAGGATGTCAGCTTTTTAAAGTGGATCCATAATAACTTTCTCTTTAAAATTCCAATATCAAACAAAACGACACAAAGGCATGGTTGACTGCGTTTATTTGAGTAGGTATTTTAAAATTGTGTGTATTCAGTCCTTTTAAGATGCTTGGTATACTGTAATGGGTTAGCAAAGTTACTGGTGCAAATTTACAGTTTAATTTGATTTAGCACCAGCTGTGGATTTAAAATGACCTGAAAACCAATGTTTGTGCTCTCTACATGCTGCACACTACAAATTGAAGTCATAGTCTAAATCCATGTGTTTCTCAGTCACATTGATCCCTTAAGAATTTATATAACTGTTAGGACTGATGAGGTTAGCTACAGTATCATTGGTCATTATTGTCCATAGACTGTATATAAGAAGTGGAAGTAGAAACTGTGATGTCACTCATTGGTTTGTGGAGGAGGAGCCATGAGTTTGTCATTTGAAGTGACCATATTTGGATATGAAAGGAGGAAGGAGGAGGTGAGTCTGACCCTTGAACCTGAGGACACAGTCCAGTGTGTGAGACTGGTGAATGATCCTCTAAACCTCTTGTTATTGAGACCTGTCAATCAAACTAACCAGATCCCTAAATATTCTTCTTCATATCTACTTAATGACAAAATGATTTTCAGATGGACCAGCACCAGATCCACTTTGATTTGGGAGAGTTTATTTTAGTAACTGTCATCAGGAGGAAATGTGGACTGAGTATTTCATGAATGAAAATCATTATTTTAGATCTTGTTTTTCCAGCATCTAGTGGCTGTTGGGGGTATTGCACTTCTTAGCTCTTCTGCTTTGGCTTCACTTTTGAGACCCAGTGGCGACTTCCATCTGTTATGTACAATCCATGTTTGGTTCATTCATTAGCAAATTAACTAAAATGACTCACAGTGTTTGTATTTCCTGTCTCAAACTAAAAATGAATCTTTCCACAGATTCCAGACGTGTGTCCACAGAAATAAAGACTTCAGACCGGATCCTGTCCTTGCCTGTCCAGCTGATGGCATGCCGATCTCCAACCCAGCGAAGCGGGCGAGTCTGAATGCCGCCCTAGTCCTTCCCCTTTGCTTCCAGTCCACAACGCCGCCCTCCTCATTTTTTCTCTGATCCCACGTCCACCTTAGATCTCAGCATGGATACAGAGACTGAGGACACAGTTGGATGCTACTACAACCGAAGCGTCAGATTTTTCTACGAGCACAGTGGGAAGAACATCAGTAACCACTGGCGAACACGGGACTATATCATCGTCACTTTGGGGATGTCAGTTTGTTTTGTTGTTATTTTTTCCAACCTTTTGGTCATTGCAGCCATTTTAAAAAACCGGCGCTTTCACTTTCCCATCTACTACCTGTTGGGTAATCTGGCTTTCGCAGACCTCTTCTCAGGTAACCACTGAAATGCTTCATGTGCTTCAATGTTTTTATTACAACTTCCACTTCAGTGAATTATATACAGACAATCCAGACCTAATTCAAACTGTATTGTAACATCAGAACGTTTCAGTTAATCACTTAGAGCAGTGCAGTTTTCAGGTTAGATACTGGTTTTGAATTACTTTTTTTTTTTTTAACTTGCCTTTCAAAGCAGAAAGTAATGCTTCTGTTGTTTTTATTGTTGTCTCTTCAGGAGACACACTTGGATTTTAGAGACCTGTTTAATTATTTTCTGTGTAGTTTCAGTCAGAAGCATCAAAATCATTTTTATGTGGTTAATTACAGTATAATTATTAATGCATTATATTTAAATAATCCAGTTGAAAAATATTTTAATATAGTGTGACCGATGAGAGCAATAATAATAATATTAATAATAATATTTATAATGGTAATAACTCTATATTACCTTTTGAACCATGAACTTTAGTATAAATTGTGAAACATGTTCCACATTGTGTGTTGATTTAAAAAGTATCAGATTTATCCTCATGCATCTTGTTTGTCATTGTCAGAAATTGCAGCTTTTGCCAAAACCTCAGCTAAACTGAAGGTTTCACTTTGACTGCAATATGAATCTACATCCTGTCTGTTATGAAGTTTTATAACTGGCCGAGAAACCAGTCTGGTTTCTTATCAGCGCAGGAGACTGTGGACAAAGTTAACAAGGCAGTAAAGGGGATTTCTGACAGGACTGCAAACACTGCTTTGTTGTTGTTGAAGTGTCTAACGGCTGTGGATCTTTACTTCTACAGCTGTCAGATTATAGACTTTAAACGACAGTAACATTTTCATCATTATTTATAATCATTATTTTACAGAGCATCTTGTTGGGTAAATGCCACATTAACACTCCAGTTCACAACAAGGAGATGTGCATCCTGACCTGGGAGCAACAAGCTGCTGTGTTTGCAGCTGCACATGTGGAGGTGTTGAGATCAGTTGTGGGTCAGTTCATTCTGAGACAGGAGATCAAACCACAGGCGGCTCCCCTGAGAGCGTTGTCATGAAAGTAATGACCCCATTTTCTGATCCAGCTCAGACTACTGGACAGATCTGACCTCCAGGATTTTTTTCGTTGGCCCCAAATTTGAGATCAACCTTATTAGGGCCCGAGCCCTAACCAGGGGCAAGGGCCGTATTGCAATTAGGGCCCGAGCTCCTGGTCGGTGGAACAGCTGATGGAGGTTGTAGCCAGAGCTCATATCTCTGAAAACATCAGAGCAAGTTTTTAACCAGGCTCTAACTTGATAACTTAAAAACATATTTGAAGTTAAGTCAAACTGCTTTCTGACACCACAACAGTAGAAATCTGAAGATTACTTTCTCCTTCATCTGATGACCAGTGACATGGAGGTGGCACTAAACTCTGTAATGGAAACAACCAAGGCGAGCTGAGGCAACCCGAGTGGAGGTGCGCTGGTTCTGTGCAGTGGAAAAGTGCCATCAGTCCACCTCTGTTCAGCTCCTCTGACCTCTGTGTGCACACGGCCCGGTGCTCTCTGTGTGGGGTGGTTACATATGCAAACGCTGTGGGTTTATAAAGGATTGTGATTCGTCAATCTAAGAACACAGCTGCAAACATTTCGGCCGTTTAAGAATATTTTACGAGAGCTTCATGAATGTGATGCACACTTTCTCTTAAGAACAAATCTAAGAAGAACGTTTGCAAGGTTAATGAGGCCTAACTTTGACAGACCTCCTGTTTCTGCAGCCGTGGCTGTGGTTGCATGCTAACAGAAACTAAATACTCTTTAAATATAAGATGGTTCTAGTGAAATTCACCTTTATACACAAACCATGAATACCAGGTTAAATTTAGTTTATCAGGAAATCCACCTTTAGAGTTTTGTTGAATACTCTCTGCCTACTTATACCGTTGAGGATGTACTGATCCCATAAATAGTGAGGAGGTGTGCTAAAACCCTTCATCTGCAGACCGTAGAAAACGATCACAAAATAATGTAGTGTTTTCCTGTTCCCAGGTGTCTCCTACCTCCACTTGATGTTTCATACTGGTCCATGGACCATCAGGCTGTCTAAGTACCGCTGGTTTGTGCGACAGGGACTGATCGATACCAGCCTGACAGCCTCTGTCCTCAACCTCCTGGCCGTGGCCGTGGAGCGCCACCAAACTATCTTCAACATGCAGCTGCACAGCAAGATGAGCACCCGGCGGGTTTTCATCATCATGTTGCTTATCTGGGTGGTGGCGATAATCATGGGCCTGGTCCCCACCATGGGCTGGCACTGCCTGTGTGACCTGGAGCACTGCTCCACCATGGCCCCGCTGTACAGCCGCAGCTACCTGGTGTTCTGGGCCGTCCTCAACCTGCTCACCTTCTCCATCATGGTGGCTGTCTACACCCGCATCTTCATCTACGTGAGGCACAAGAGCAAGCAGATGTCCCAGCACACCACTCAGATGAGACACAGAGAGACGGTGTTTAACCTGATGAAGACTGTCTCCATGATCCTGGGTGAGGAAGCACACGTATGAAACTGCCTCAGCAGCATAATTTTAATCATTTCTTTTCAGCACACCTGTCAGTGTCAACCACTGTGGTTGAGATTTTAGGTGCAACAGAGAAAATGATGTGAACATTGCACCTATAGTAGTTTGAAATAATGAAATAAAGAAAATCTTCTCAAATGTGAACATTTTTGCTATTCGTCATCTAAACATTTTATTAAAATAACTTTTTTTTTTTTGTTTAGTTTTGAATTGATGGTCAGACACAATAGAATATCTAAAACATCACTTTGGTCTCCAGGAAACTTCATGGACATTTGTAACTGTTTTCTTATTTTTATTTATTAGTTTATTTGTCAGGGACAGTGCAGTGAACATAGAAAAATCTGATGTGTTGTATTTGGGACGGCAGTGGCTCAGTGGTAGAGCAGCCATCTACCATCTACTTCTGATTGATAATCAGAAATGTGCTCTTCAAATATATTTATATCTAATGCTGAGTGTTAAAGTTCAGTCTTGACTTACAAAGAGTAATTTGATAAAACTCGACTGGAGCTTTCATCCACACCTCATGGTCCTCATCATCAGTCACTTTTGTTAATTTTTTTCTTTATTTTAAATAAGAAATGCCTAAAGATTCCCCCATACTGGATCCTGTATGCTATATGAATGAGGTCGTTGAGTCTTCAGTCAACAGAATGAATAAAAATCTTTACTGATTTTGTGGGACTTTGATGCAGATTAGTAGATTTTCTTTTAACTTGTTACTACCAAACAAACTGATCCCATGAACCAAGCAGCTCCTCATGTTTATGTTTCAGCTCTGAGACCCGCATCAGTCGAAATCCAGCGGGATGTAAGATTTGGTTCAGTCAGGATTGTTTGATTTATGCATCTGTCAGAAAGACTTTGGTATGAAAGGTCTTTTTCTCAAGAGGAATTTGTTTACAGTAAACTGTAGCAGCAGGGATCACAGCAACCTTCAGGTGATGAAAGTACTCTGCTACATGCCCAGAATGTAAAAACTACCTAAGTAAATATCTGATTGAATGAGGATATAAAGTTAGAAAAAAACCTTTATTCATACATTAACACTTAAGCTGTAGTGCAGCAAAAGTTTCCTGTGGTTTTTACACTTTTATAGAAACTCATTGTAATATGAAGCTGGGTGGTTGGAGTATCTCTGGTTCAGTGAGGGAGGAGTTCACCTGGATCTTTACAGAAAGACAAACAGCCTCTCTTTGCATGTCTCTACTTGCTAAACCAGCGTTTATTCCACCACACACACACACGCACACACACACACACACACACACACACGCTCTAACTTCTTCCCTCCTCCCACCAGTTCCTCTTTGTCTGCTGAACTGGCCTTGCTCTCCTCCACACTCCCAGCCTCCCCTGTCTCTGCTCACACATTTGAAACTTTTGATTAAATTCTTTTAAAATTTAACACAAAAAAAGTTACACATCTTTCTCCCGTCGCTCAGCAGCCGGCATTCAGCCTCTCTGGCATGTGAGGAGGGCGAGAAAAACCCTGAGCATGTCTTGACAGGGAGCCGCATACTTCAGTTACTGTGACAGAAAACAGCTTCACTTCTGCCCATATGACACCAGTATATATATGTGTGTGTGTGTGTGTGTGTGTGTGTGTGTGTGTGAGAGTGTGTGATCTTCTCATTTGTGAGCAGGAGTTTCAGTTCCTGAGTGGCCTCTCCGTGGCTGTTTCTCATGTCTTTAAATTGTAATTTGAGGGTCCCGTTTTAGATTTAGATTTGAGGTTACGTGTGTAGCTGTGACAGTTATGGTTATGGTCAGGGGACTGAGGAATGCATTTCACAGTGTGTGTGTGTGTGTGTGTGTGTGTTACCACATCGCTTTACCATTTCCACATAGAGCTTGCATGTGCACATAGATTACTGCTGAACATGCTGCAAATGTGTGTACACAGTGAATTCCTGAGCTGTCTAATCGAGTATTATGATAATGAAATCTGATCATACAGACTAAACCCTCTCCACACGCTGACATATTCTGTATCTGTGTGTGTGTGTGTGTGTGTGTGTGTGTGTGTGTGTGTATGTGTTCATTGTCTACAAAGGAATTTACAGTGCATTCCCTTTCTCCCTAAGCTGCCCCCTGCTTCCTCACATTCTTTACAACTCTGTTCATTTTCTTTCCTCTGAGTAACTCCTTCTTTATCTGTTGCTCTTCTTGTTGATTTCTAATGTTATTTCTAGTCTCCTAATGACCTTATGTACCCTTGATCTCCCCTCCCCACCTCCGCCCCCTACAGGCTGCTTTGTGCTCTGCTGGACGCCCGGCCTGGTCGTGCTGCTGCTGGACGGCCTGGGCTGCGATGAGTGTAAGGTGCTGCGCTATGAGAAGTACTGCCTGGTGCTGGCCGAGTGCAACTCCTTTGTCAACCCCATCATCTACTGCTTCAGGGACAAAGAAATGAGGAATACCTTCAAGGATGTCATGTGCTGCCTGTTCAGGAGAAAGAGAAACCACTCGGGCACCTCTGAAGTTCACTTTAACACCCTGGAGCATGAGGTACTGTCCGAGAGCAACGGAGCTGATGACAGCAATCACAGACAAAACAACCACTCGCACTAAGGACTGTCTATACTATAAAACCTCTAAAACCACTGCCACTGTAGCTAGATCTTTTAAACACTTGCATGACAAAAATCACTCAGTTTTCAAGCTGTGCGACGACAGCTTGAAAAGCTGGACTCAGCTCAATCTAATCAATAGAAAAAATTTAACTTGCAAATGCAATCAGAAAAGAAAAAAGCATCTTTTTAGAGATCTTTTCAAATTCTCTTAGAGTGAACATTTTACATTAGGAGTGTATCAGAGTAAATTATATAAACAGTGTGAAATGAGTTGAGATTGTCACAAAAATCCCACAGTGACCAGCTTGTGAGCACCGCGGAGCATTTAGCTGCACTGATATTTCCTTCAGAGCTGAAAGAGTAAATAATGTAAATAGTCACATTTATCAGTTGGAGGCTGACACGACTCCAGATGAATGTTGCTTTGTAAGTGCTGAGTGTGTTTCACAAGCAGCTGTTCGCAGACGTGTTTCCAACATTGACTTGAAAGGTGATGGTGTGTTGATGCTGTTCAAACTGATTCAGGCTGCACAACAGTGGAACAAAATCTGGACATTGTTATTTTCTTCCTGTATTGTTAGTGTGGTGGTTTTCATGCTCAGCAGCTCTGATGAAGACACTGTGTTGAGTCTTAGCCCCCGTTGTCCTGCAGGGTCACTGTCCTGCAGGTGTTAATTAGTCTCATCCAATAGCACAGTTGCCAGTATGAACACAGCTGTGTGCGACCTGAAAGGTTTTCAGTCAGATTTCGGTCTCTCTGCACACTGCACCCTGCAGAACTCCCAGACAGTGAACCAGTGTTGGATGCGTCACGTTTTACCATGTGGTCTTCACACTGGTGTTTAACTGGGTTTCTGATTTGTGTGTTTCCTTCTTTCACTTCCCCTCTCACATTTAAATCAAGTCAAAATAAAACAGTGGGGCAGACTGTGTAGTGTCACACTCATGTTTGTGGGAACGTGGTGAAGAGGCACAACATCCATCCAGCAAGAACAGACACAGTTAGTGCACAGTCAGTGTGTAGTTTCAGTGCAGCTGCAGACTGACACCTTGCTTTGAGTTGTCAGTGAATAGAGCCTTGTGATCGGTGTCGTTCTGAGCACACTCTGTTTGGTTGTGATCTGTCTGAACAAATCAGGCACATCTGCACTTCTGCACGATTGTTGCATGTTTGTGGTTTTGTCGCATGTGAGGTAAGTCTGCTAGTGTTGAGATTAAAACCAAAAGTGTGCGATCAATGTGTGTGAAAGCACCTGTGTCTGTGTTGTGTAGTCTATGTGCTTTGTCTGCGACCTCTGTCTTTGTGGCACATCCAATATGAAGATGTTTGTTAATGACCTGATGCTACGTGGTCGCTGCAGGGCAGGTGGAGCAGACAGGAGGTCTTTGTTGCGGCAGTTATTTTTTTGTTACCCATTGATAAACACTTAACTGAATTTTAATGCAATATTAAAAAAAGGAAGAAATTCACATTGGAGATTTGTCATGATCAATAACTTCAGGTTGTTACCAGCCAATCAGTTGATCACAGTGTAGCTGCATCTTTTGAACATGTCGCCAGCAGCAGGTTTATCAGGTTTTTAGGACTGTGTCGTTACACCATCAAATATCATCTGTGTTGAAGCTGGAAACTGAACATTGATAACTATGTGCACATTCTGATTGATGTGGCTTTCTGGCATTGCTTCACCTTGTCATTTGTTGAGAACAATGTTTTGCACCCCTGTGTGTGTGGCATTGAATATGGCTCTACATCCTAGTACAGATCAGGAGATTTTGAGAACAGAAAAAAAAAGTGCTATCACTTAAGTTACATTTTGTAGAGAAATTAGGAGTGTTTTATTCTGACGAGACAAAAGTGACTTCCTCCTGAACAAATTTATCTTCATGTTTTGCTGTTGTTCACATCAGTCATAATTCAACCTGCTCCGTGGCCTTTCTGTTTCACAACTGTCAGCTAAAAAATTGAAGTTTGTAACTTCACTTTTGTCAGAACACCAGTCACTAGTAATAGATTTCTCTCCAAAATGTGTAAATTATCTGTCTGTGCTCATGTCTCCTGTCATTCATGCAAAGTTGAGGTACAGTTATAATTACATGCATATGTGAGGTCATCCAACCACGACGTAAAACTTTCCATGAGGTAAACTTCAGCAGCACATGAAGGAGTGACCTTCATCAGATCTCTGAAAAAACAGAACTCCTTATGGCTACACTGCTCTGTACGATAAACAGTTTTTTTTATTCCCCAATTGTTGTGTAGTTTGTACTGACCACAACATGTCTGTGTCCTGTGTGCTGTTTGTTAATGTGTGTGCGTGTACAGTCCTAAACCAGGCCAGATGTGTGCCGCTGGTTAGAGTGGGTCATGCTTCTTGCCACATTTCCTCTGACTTTCTACTCTGGCATGTGTGTTTATTAGTCCCTCTCTCTCGCGCACACACACACACATACACAGGAAGCACAGTCGTGAGTGTGTGTGATCTCGTACGTGTGCAGATTTCCAGCGTGATTCACAGAAATAGTTTTTTAATGATTTTAGGATAAGAGGAGGAGGAAGGAAGTCAGTTGGTTTGAATAGATTTGCATTTGTCCCTGTTGTGTGTGGATAGTAAAATATGCAGTGACTCATGCAATTTAAAAGACGATGATGTTTACGAACCAATCATCAAACGTTAGCACTCTTAAAGGGAATACCATCAAATGAAGCTATTAAAGGGATGACGTTGTATTGCTACAATATTCTGTCTTCAGATTTCAAATAAATCACTTATTTTCATATTATAGGCCTCCTGTTGGTATTGTTTTGACAATTCAGAAACATTTTCATATTACTTTGGGTTTATTTTTGTACAAACATTGTTATGACTAATATGAATAAATGCACAATCTGCCTACATCTGGTACTCGTTTGGTCATGTCTGTCTGCTTCCTGTTGTGATTGCTTCTTTGTGATAACCGGGGGGAATTTACAGTTAGAGACAAACTACCTGTGGGATCAACACCTTTTCCTTCTTGGGCTGTTACAATCTTTTTGATGGTTTGAAGGTGACTAACCCATTTTCTTTTCTCTTTTTTTTTTTTTTTCCTTTCTTTCTGCTGCATCTAATCCTCTTCCCTTTTCTTCTTTCCTCTGACTCCACTGATTTCTTTACCTCATTTCAACTCTTGCCTCATACACTTATCTGTCTCTCCACCTGTCTGTAGAACTCTAAGTCTCCTAGCGGTGAACCGATAGAGAGGAGCAACGGGACGCCTCTCATCCGGGACGGCTCAGAGGACGTCCCCGCCTCTTCAGAAAAGTGGAATTAAATCTAAACAACAGAACATTTTCAGCGACATGTGCATCCACACAGCTGCCAGTGAGATCTACGATATGTGTATGAGCAGGTAAACAAGCCTGCAGAAGTGTTTGTCTTCAGCCAGGAGACGGTTTTCTGCTGCCATTGGACAGGTTTTTTTTCTGTGTGTGAAGCTGGCGTGTTTTAATTTAACCAGAAGCAACAAGGAGACAAACTAACCCTGTCCTCCCCACTACTGAGCCACTGAGCCCGGAGGGGGGGGTGGGGGACGTCGGAGAGCTCATTTCCTGTTGCAACACAAGACAATGTGAGACCATGGACACCTGAAACAAGCTGACGGAAGAAATGACTGAAACTGTGGAGACGACCACAAAAGCATGTGTCCTGTGTAGAGCCTGCACGTCTCACTGTGTGTGCATGTAGACTGTCATGTTACTGAGTCAGGTGCACAGTGTCACCCAAGTTATTACAATGTGTATAATATTCCCGCAGAGGAATCGGTCTTCCTGCATGAAGGTTATCATCTGCATTGCTGTTTAGAAGAGGCCTTCAGCATCTAGGTGTAGTCACAGCTGTAAGAGGTGGGTGGACAACATGAGAATAAGACCTTGCTGCGACGCAAACACTTGAAATTTGTTGAGTCGACATCTGTACAGCAAATACTGAGCAGTGTAATCTTCAAAAAGGAAGCATTTAGTTAACCGTTGACATGAGTTTCAGCTGGATGTGAGCTGGATGTAAATGCAGCAGCAGGAAGTGATGTCACCGTCCCTCATTTGCACCAAAGAGTTTCACTCGGAGAAAAAAACCAAACTCTCCTTCAAGTCAAACTGTACCTCGTAACTAAGTGATTTGTTAATGCTTAATAAACGTCTTACTAATGCTTTATTGATCCCGTTATGCTCGTTATTATTCAAACATTTGAGTTGCCAGGTTGTAAGAGATGCTCTTGGCTTCCAGCTTCCTCTGGCCCCTGCTAGATCTGCTTGTCTGTTAATTTTCTATGTATAACTGCTGCATTGAATCTTCACAACTCACATGGTTCATTTATGAACTTACTTGATATCATAACAAATTAAATTAACGAGTGTTGGATTATTAAGTCAAGTGGATTGTTCACAACATGGCAACCCAAAGTGATATTTTTATTAGAGGCCTTTTACTGATCTGAAAGTATAAATATAATTTATTACCATTAACAGAACCTGAGTCTCCTTTTTGTTTGGTACAAATCTGAATCATCTTGTTTTAAATTGCTACAAAGTTTTACATGTTGGATATTCAAACTTTTTCCTCTGATGTTTTAAGTGTACGAATGATGATGCAGACATGTTGGATCTTTATTTAGTCCTCACAAAGTGGATGTTTTCTCTGTGTTACCTCTAAATATCAAAGTGAACACACTGGCTTGTGATTTAAAGATTGTTTATTGTGTTTTTATTCAGTGTGAGTGATGAATCTGTCTAATCACACAATACTTAAACAACATGTAAATGGTTTGTTATAAAAGTTTATTTATGTTCATATTGTGATAATAGATATATGCACCACATTTAGTTCAGTTTAGCAGGAAAACTCAACAATCAAGCTCGTCATTTTTCAGGAAAACAAAATCCTGATTTATTTATTTTTGTATTTTGTTTAGTTAGATTGAGCAAAATATCAAGTAAATCTGACATCCAAATGTAAATATGCAGGAATCCTGGTAGCTCTGTTTTGTGTCTGGTAATCAGCTCTTATTGTCTCACAGTGACGTCATTAAAACCTCAGAGTACTTGTGTCTCCCTGACTCTCCTGTCGCCTGTTTCCTGTCATCTTTCTAAGGTTGTTGTAGTTTTGCTTTGAAAACTGCTGGATGATTAAATCTCATGATGTCACTCATTCTTCAGAGCATTAGTCTGTTTGGTTTTCTTCCTTCAGATCCACAGAGGGACACACGACCTCTGTCCCGGTGCCAAACCCTTTCTAGTGTTTTGTCCTTTTTATCTGTTGTCCCACTCCTTCCACCCCCGCTCTGTCCTTTTCCTTCCTTCCCGGTGAAGCTTTTTGAATCAGCTTCTTCCTCATGTTACCAACACAGAGTCTTTCAAATGATACTGGTGCTTTCTAGTCTGGTCTCATGGAGAATCTCCTCTGGGAATGCTTTCCCCTCCACGGGATATTCAGCTTCAGTTTATCTATAATCCTCTTCCTCTTGTGTTTCTTATGAGGTAGCGCCCTCTTCAGGTGATTGAAGGCTTTGTTCAGAGGCGACTTCTTTCTCCTTGGCCAGATACTTTTGGAGGAGGAGCTGCCCATCGCTAATGAACCTGCAGGAGGAAGTAAGATCAGATCAGACAAAACAAAACACAGCAACTGTTCTGGAGGCCAGCTCTTTGGATATATGTTTATTGATTTGTGGTTTAAACTCATTTTAAATTGTAGTCGAGCTGTGCAATTTCAGAAGCTTACACCTGAGTTTTCATTATATTTTATTGCAATAACTAAAGTGATATTCAAGTTTTTTTAAGATTAGCATTTACTGAAGTGTTAAATGGAAAAAGCAAAACAATCTGATGGTTGTCAGAATAAATAAATTCAGTGCTAAGATTTTAAATGATTCAGTAAGTAGCTTAATCACACGTTTGGTTACTTTTGTTCTTCAAATTGTAAATCTTGTTGCTTTGTGTTGACAGACTATTTATCACAGAACAACAGGGAGTCTTGTTTGCAAAGGTTAGTGAACACAAACTGCAACTGAAAACACATTTTTATTTAAATTACAAGTGTAATGAATACATATACAGCCACAGTGCCTTCAGTCTACCTCGGAGATAACACGACAAACAATCACATTTGTTGTTATCTTTGCACATTTCACACACACAAACATGTAAAAGCACAGACCTGGGTTCTCCTGTGAAGTCCGTCACAGTCGTCCATCAAACTCCACATTGGTTTTCTGTGTGTGTCCTCTGGGCTGAGCTCAAACCTGAGTCTAAAAATCGGCTCCAAGACACATTTATTCCTCATTTCTGTGACGCACCAAACACAAAAAGATGAAACTGGTTGTGTGACATTCTCCTGGTTGATGCTGCCTCTGCTGGTTGAAGACGTCAGACCTGTTTGGCTCCTTTAAAGTCCGTTGAGGTGGTGACCACTAATGTGCTGTAATGTCAGTTTATTTCAAAGATTTATTTCACTGCAGACAAAAAGCACAACATTTATTAATAACAGTAACGAGTGTGTTATTTAGTGTCCCAGTGAGTCATGACAGTGTGAGACTAATCCTGAAGCAGTGAAATCAAATTCTTCATCATCATCATTGTACATTTATTATTTACACTTGTGGTTTTGTTGTATTTTATTTTTCAGTTACAAAAGCCTGTCAAAGCTTTCTCACAGTAAAATGAACAAAGCTGCTATTTGCTATCACAGTACAGCCCAACTAGAAGGCACTGCTGCTACACAGTCAGTCATTTTTTTAAGACTTGAATGCATCAAACCATGCTGGAGATTAACCCAGATCATCACAATGCTAACAAAGTTAAATGTCATATCCACACATCTGAACAACAGACACAGCTCGAGACGGCCAGGGGAAATCAGAGCAGCAATCTATATATATATCATATATATTCATGATATATTTTAGCTTTGTTAGGTTTGAATTTAGAGCTGGTTTCTTCAGTATTAACTGTGCAGAACAACACAGTCCAGGGTAACATCCTGAATCAGTCTGGATCAGGCTGATCCAGCAGGTAACTCACTCATCTGTTCTCACTCTTCTTCATCTTTTCATGTCCTCTCTACTCAGCTGCAGGATACAAGAGTCACCCTGCAGCAACTACACAAACATTATGGACACAAACAGCACCCAGTGTACTCCCATAGATCACACCAGTTCAAATGAGGATTTCTGCAGTGTACAGATTTCTGTGCATGAGAGCAGAGATGAGTGATAGTCAGGGTTTTGCTTCTTCCTGTGGTTTTATAATATGCACATTCAGAGCATGTTGATTCAAACATGATGTTATGATGAGTTAAAATGCTTTCTACTTTGGGAAACTCTTTTGGAAGTAATGTTGTTAATGGATCAACAGGCACAGAGACAAATAAACCAACATGAACTTAACTTTCTTGGTAATAAATATCACTTCAAACAGAAGCTCAGGTCCTTTACCCTTTGGACCCTTCAGTCCATGTAGGATCACAGTCATCTGTCCACAGAGCAGCTCTGCACATGTGGATAACAGAGGCTCAGACACTGCTGCAAACAACATCCTTCCACACAGGAAATTCACTCAGACTGTCAATTATACCATCTGGACTAATGACTATAAATCTACTGACTTTCACCACAGACATGTTTTGAATTTCATCATAACATTACGAGAACTGGATGAATCCTGTTTGGAAAAAGGCACAGGATTACATATTCTGTAAGATCACCATATGAGCATCATATCGATTCATCTTTGGAAGCATGTTGCTCCTCCAGTTTTAGTTGTTTTCTCATGAAGTGTTTCAATGATCTTCCACAACATAAATTACAAACCAGAGACCTCTCTTTGTGTTGTGGTGGGATTTCAGTGTGACTGGTGCCACAGACTCTCCTCTCTCTCTGTGTGTTGCATAATGAAGTTAAACTTTTTATGATGATGCCATGTGTGATTGTGACACTGTGCCGTTGTTGGGACTACTGTCTTACATAATATCCACACATGGGTTGACTGACTCTGTTACGGTGTGAAGTTGGTGGCTGGCTGAAGTGCACCTCCGTGTGCAGAAAGAGGGTATTACCGTATTGCTGGTATCTATATTCCCTGTTCACAACCTCCCATTCATTGCTATTTCGTTAAAATAACGTTTCTGTAAAGGGGGTGGTTAATATCTTACATTTTCTTGCAACAAAAACGAAGGATTTTGATCAGATATATGCTGCCACATCCTCATTGGTCGACATGTGACGTTTCGGGGGCGTGGAGCCGGTTGATGAGGCAAGTGAGGTCATTTATTCTTCATATAACTGATTTTTAATGCGGACACAAGGCCACACGTTTCTGTTTCCTTTGTTTCTAATAAACTTTTGTTGTCTTATTGTTATTGGTTTCTTTCAGTCCGTGTCTGCATCACAGGGTCCTCCTCCATCTCTCCTCCTCCTCCTCCTCCTCCTCCTCCATCCCTCCTCCTCACATTTTCCCGGTGCGGTCCTGCTGCTGCTGCTGCTGCTGCTGCTG
>OOFC01016707.1:0-21076 GCA_900323345.1 Pseudochromis fuscus
TGTCACATGCAATGTTGAGCTCCTCAGTACTTTACTGTAGCTGTACAGTGTGAGAGCTGATGAGAATCTAGAAAGGACCTTACTGGTGGAGGGAGGCTTACTGCAGCTAAGCCACAATTTGGTTGACTTTTCTTGAAGTGATCACCACGGCGCAGGTGAAGCTGTTATCTTTTGCAGCCACGTGTAGCAGAAATGAAATTACTTAAGCTCCTCAAAATCAACTTGATGAGTAAGAAGTTAGTTATTTCAGACATGCAGTGCCTGTCTTGGGGCAACAAGCTTGTTAACCTCCATTTTAACATGTGTGAATTTGCTCTTTGTAGCTCACTGTTTAAAATGATTTCTTACACTTTGTTTGTAATTGAGATGACAGTACCTGATAAGTGTGCCTATAACCATTCTGATATATTCAGTGACACAGTCTTGCTCACAAGTCATAATAACATTCACAAGATATGCAGAGTTATGAATATTCATGAGAAAAAGGCTCAGTGAGATGAATAAAGCAGTGTCTATATTTGTCATTTCAGCTGCAGTTTATGGCCTCTGTGCCCTTGTACAGTAACTGCCAGCACGGTGCATTGGAGTAATTGTATCAGTTATTTTTAAAACCAGACAACAGAGATATAATTAGACACTGCATTTGAAAAAATCTGATTCCATTTGGATTTGAAACTTCCATGTATCCCCGCAGTATAATAATATTCAACTAAATCTTCTTACACTGCATATCTTGAATATAAGACCTTTTCCCTCCAGTTTTGTAAGTATGTAATGACCTTTTGCCTTCCCTCAGGGCTCTGAAATTGCAAAGGTCCAAGAATGGTCCTCAGCAGTATTTTATCTCTGTCCTCTGACAAGTTCAATCAGTCAGTCTATTACCTTACCCAATAAATCAGGGACAAAACAGGAC
The DNA here is from genome assembly GCA_900323345.1 of Pseudochromis fuscus. Classification (NCBI taxonomy): domain Eukaryota; kingdom Metazoa; phylum Chordata; class Actinopteri; family Pseudochromidae; genus Pseudochromis; species Pseudochromis fuscus. Next base: position 914 of record OOFC01016707.1, read on the forward strand.
TTACACCCTGGCTTTTTTAAATAAATGGGACATTAAGTCCATATCAATTAAATCTCACCATCCAAAGTGTATCCTTCTATTAATTGATCTAAAGTTCACATTTCTCCAAATATATTTTTCTAGTAGAATATCTTGTGCTTTGACCTGTCTGACATCCACCTACAGTCTGTGCTGCAGCGTTGCTCTCCACCGTTCTGTGTTACATTAAATATGACTCATATCAATTTTCTCACCTCTTTTATGGTCATGTATTAGGGCTGGCCCTAATTAGATATGACATGAAAGATTTATATCAAGGAATATTCCCAGTGAGACGACTTTTTATTGAAATTAGAAAAGCGTTTGAACGAGTACAGTTGTGACAAACTCCTTGGTCAGCATTATGTTAAGAGCAAGTTTTAAAAAAAAAAACACACACAGATATAGTTCATAGCAGAATATTAAAATGTGAAAAATAAAAAATTCAGTTTGTATTGTATACATTTACAATTTAGATTTAGCATGACTAGTTACTTGAGGTGTGTGCATGAAATATCTGGTGTGAGAACGTGAGGTAGTGGTAAAAACAGGAGACCTTTGAAGGAGAGACTGAAGCTAACTGCTAATGAGGCATGATACTGCCTCCTGGCAGCAGCCTCAGACTGCATCAAAGCCTACATCAGACTAAACAAGGCTTTAAAATTAATGAATAGCTTTGTCTCTGAGGGGTAATTTTCCATCATCAGCATTGGCAAACCCCATTGTCAGGAGTGAAGCAGTAGACAGCGCAGTATTGTTGCTGCGTTCATTTATCCTCATTAATTCACTGATCACAGTAGGTCTCTTCCTGATAAATTTCACTGTTTTGTTATCATGGGACTTTCCATCAGTGTGCTGGTCATATAGCTCCCCAGAGAGAATGGGGGTATTTAGGTTAGCTTGTTTGCCAAATGCCCCGTGGAGCCCACTGTCAGATCAAAAAGGGTCTGGCCTATTAGGACTTGACGTCTAACAAATATTGATAAAGGTTTCACTTGCAGCTGCCCGATTAATCATAGCAGCGACTTTAAAGGAGCCTTTCTGATTTCTCTAGTGTAATGATTTTTTTCTAAGAACGGACAGAGCATGAGACAGGTGCATCCAGGAATGCCTTTCATTTTAACAGGCTCTCCGGTTTGACTTTTCTCCAACAAATTGCACTACTTTCTTCAAATGAGAAATATATTGAGCATGAGCACCTCTAATGCTTGCTTCCAATTGCAGCCTGAATCAGTCTTTTAAGTTTGTCTGCGTCACTACCCCCAATAAGCTCGCGGGCAGGGGAACTTTTGCTGAAATGCCTTGTAATTGGCCATTCTCATGGATGATATAAGCCAAGTTATTCCACTATAAAATGAGGCATGTAATAAACTTGTATGAATATGTTCATTTCAGCCAAGACTCCTCTGTCGCCTAATATAGTGCCATTTGCATGCTTCACAGCTTTTTGGCAAGTAAGACTATTTACAGTAAGCTTGTACAGTGAGCTAATGGAAAGTCTTTTGGATGCTTTCAAAATAATAGTTATTCACTTATTCCCTCTATTTCCACACATATTCTCAAACCCATGTCCACTTGTTTCTTTAAAGTTGTATTTCATCCTTGCTTCTGAGATTATTTGATGGATACAGGTCATATTTATATTATGTGCAGCAACCTACAGTTATGTGTGGAAGTGCAGAGCAACAAAACCCAGGATGTCCATGTTCTAGCCTCTTTGGCAACAAGCACCTGCCCTGCTGAGATGTCCTGAGCCACATTGATTGATTGATTGATTGATTGATTGATTTCCTCTGAATCTTTAATAATTCTGAGGATGCTGTTCTGTTTCTCCCCCCGTGCACTGACCTCTCCATAGAGACAGCAATTGAAAGGTTAAATTCTACTTTCAGGGATCAATGGAAAATCTCAGTGAAATTTTCAGCAAAGATGCATAAACTGCCGACTGTCATGCTTTTGTTCATCAGCTTCTTCATTTTTGTATTTCTAGATTCAAGCTTCCTTCATTACTTTGGGAATTCATACCTGGAGTTTAAGGGTATTGACCTCAGCGCACTCAACACCATTACTGTGAGATTTCAAACCACTGTGGCTGAGGGAACTATATTATACGTGGACCAGGGACCTGCTGGTGGTGATTTCCTTTTCATAAAACTCTTCATTCTGGAAGGAATCTTGCAGGTGAAAGTTAAATGGTTATTAACTGTGATTTTTTTTCAAACTTTGCAGTTACTACACCAGAGTTTTTTCAGTTGTTCCATTGGATATCAGCTATTTTTCAATCAATTCATAAATTAATGAAGTAGCAACATAAAAAAAAGACCAAACATGTATTTAAACTCCCTTTCAATTGTTTCAGTATGCTTTTTGCTGCAATGAAGAGGAAGAGGTTACACGTATCAGTGCATTAGTTCGTGTTGATGATGGAGCAGTTCACATTGTAAATATCAGGTATGTTCTTTTCTTGTAGTAATTAACCTTGTGATATAAACATTCAGATATGTGTGTGTGTGTGTGTGGTCAGTTCATTTTCAGGTTGTAGATAAAAAAAGAAATTTTCCTGCTGTATGAGCAAAACCCTAATATCAGATGCAAATACAGTTCAATTTTACAGCTTTTAATTTACAGGGTTTATTTACACAGACATCAACCCAGAGTGTGATTTGTATCTGCTTCAGGCAGGAATACATTTTCTATTGAGAAAAGAGGCTTGTTCACAATGCTAAGCTACTTAGGTCTTAGTAATTTACACATTTTGTTCAAATAGTGTTAGCACCTCAGGTGGTATTAGCCTGATCCCTAGTTATCCACTCATTCCAAGTGTGGCAGGGTTTTTTTAGAGAAGGGTTGTAACTAATACCAGGGGAAGATATATAATTGGCAGGAATCACCAGACTGAGAATTTAGATTTTATTACGAATGGGCAAATGGGCTTACATTTTAAAGAACTAAAACAAACGTCAGAATGTGCCTATTAAAATGCATTAGTGATCACTGACCATGTTTTATTGGCTGTTCTAAAGTCTTCATTTGCAGTTTTTCATTACGAAAAGATTAACAAGCAAGAGCTGAGCACAAAATCAATGTTTAAATGATTTAAAGTGAGGCTATGGCCCCTTTAGTTATATTGTTAGTAAGCCATGTGCAGACTTGCTGCCAGCCCTCTCCATTATATTCTGACATGAGAAAGATTGTGGTTTAGTTTCAGGACACAAGTTTATTATGTATGAGCTGGAAGATGAAGCAAAGCAGATAAGGTTCAGATCTTCTCAAATCAGTTTACTTTACATTCAAGGAGATAGTATAGAGAGTTTTTATTATTGTGCAATGAAGGGCTATTTATTCTTTTTTTCCTTGGTAGAAATATTGTTCTGGCAAAAAGGGGATAAATATTCTTAAAGTTTTTGTTTAATCTAAAGATTTAAGTTTGAAAGAGATGAGTACAAATAAAAGTCAAGTTAAGGTACTGAAGGTGATTTTGAACATAGTCTGCCAAAGGTGAACAAATAATTTCCTGCTGAAACAATGCTGAGTGGGAAGGTTACCTCATGTTTTCTTGGCAGAAAGTTGCACTGCCCTAAATATGCAAGAGGCCAATCAGGTTCAAGGGGCTACAAAGCTCCACCTCTGTTGTTTTTTTTTTCCTGCAAAAAAAATGCAACAGCAGTACAAATCAATCATAATGTTCTGTACCAACCCCTTGAGACATTGCAAGAAAGAGAGCTGTCATAACTAGAGGGTTGGGAGGTGGAAAAATGGTTCCTCATGTCACAAAGCAAATTCTTTGTAATTGTCTGATGGCTGAGTCCGTCCATCTTTGTCTGATTTGACCCAGAGCTACAACACCATGGCCATCCTCAACGTCACCGCCTAACTCATTATAGACTTTTAATATATCTTCCCGTCAAAGACGCTTTTCAATATGTTAAATAGAAACCCAGTGGGGCTGACTTCTCAAGGACAGTGAGCACAGTGCCCTCTGGCTGCTGGCCAGGCCGCTCTGGCAGACTGCTTCTAAATTAACCGCTTCTCCATTCTGGCTCTAGAGGAAGGTCTTACGCGGCTCGGGGTTAGTGCCTCAAGTGTTTAGCCGGCATATGCAACAGCCTGCAAAGTACAGGCTTAACAAATCAGACTAGATTGCTTCATGGACCTCCTAACTTCTACTCAGGGAACAAGGGGTATCAGGAGACACTGGAGAGGGGACTGTGCATCTGTGGCCTAAGTACCCTCAAGCTGCAGACAGTTAGTCCAGAATCTGCACTTAGGTAATTATCTGCTCTCCCCTGTTGTTTCAGAGTGGAGAATTGGTTTTCAAAATCTATGAATGGCTGTGGGGTTGGTCCGAAATAGTTGTGGGGAGACTCAAAAGACACCTCGAGAAAACAAAATAGAGTTCAGCAGTGACACCTTAGAAAAAGCTGGAGAGCTAATTTTATCTGCAGAGGAACGAAAAACAGACACATTAATCACAGACTTCAAATATCAGCATTCAGTTTCTTCATTCACCCATTTCATGTTAATCATTTGTTAAATGTGGGATTTAAAACCTAATTTTAACTTAAATTTGATAATTTGGTAGAAGAAGCACACAGTACAAACACAACAAAATGTTATTTACACCCTACACACACGGTCCCCCCTAAACAATCCACACACATGTAGGGGCCCTGTATCATGCATAGAGAGGGCATAGGGTGAGGGCACTGCCACTCATCCGGTACACCCAGAGCAGTTGGGCCACCAGTCCACACCACATATTTTGTCCAGGCTGGGACTTGAACCAGACCCTCCAGTTCCCAACCCAAGTCCCAACCCACTGAGCCACTACCGGTGGCTCATTGAAATAACGAAATAATGAATGAATTAAAAGAATTTTCCAGTCTTTCTTACAGCAGTTGGACTCAATGAATGAGGCTAAATTAGGTTGAATATCAGTCCTTGACCTTGTGACTTCAAACAAGTCTCAGTCTCTGAATAACCATATTCCTTAAGTTTAAACTTGGAAGAACATATTTGGATTTTTTTTTGAAGTGTTGCATGGTTATATATGCAGAAATAGATACTCATGAAATAAGAGCAATAATTACTGTTACGACACGTTTCTTGTCTTTGAAATAAATCATCTGACATGTCCCATGCATTCAACAATTAGTTCGACAACTAGTGTTCTTGTGCTGATCTTGTGCTGGTTAGACATTTGATCTGAAGTGTTCATGTTCTTTTATAGACAACGCCTGAGCCCTTGTGAAGCAGAGTTAACTCTTTCTGGTCATGAGAAAATTAAAAGTACAGCAAGTAATTACTGGTTGGGACACACGATACAAAAAACAAACCACATCTTCACAGGTGGTCTGCCACAACAGTATACTCCAAATCAGGTGAGGCCGATGATTATTGTTGTTTTTCATATACTTTTTTTCATGAGTTATACATGGTTTAATGTACTTGTACACAATATAACTCTTAAATTGCATTTCTGCATGCACTTTTTCCCTCAGAGAGCAAAGCCGTTCCACAACTATACTGGCTGCATTGAAGTAATTGAAGTTAATAAGCTGAGGAGCTTCTACACATTTAATGCCATTGCCGGCACCAACATAGACCGATGCAGGTAAAGTACAATTAAGTTCAGCAAGATCTTTCTATTTAATTTTCACATAGCATGTTGTTTTTTAGTATGAGAACATTTTGCATTGATGCCTGAGGCAGTGGGGGAGGTATGACCACTCATTGTGATAAATAACAAAAGTTTTCCTCTCTTCTTAGGATTGTAGTCAAAAAATATGCACTTTACATTTACCTCTCATTTAATGGATACATTCACTTCACAGGAATCCAGTTCATATCTTTAGCCTTAAAAGCAAATAATTTTATTGTTAAATTGGATTTCTGCCCACTTCGTCTATTCAAACTTTTGTCTTGATCTTCCAGATATATTTCACATCCCTCCACAACAAGTTCCTCAAGTTTGACAGCTCAATCAGCTACCTCTGACACAGCAAACACAGCAACATCGGCAGCTCCCACACAAACACCAAAACATCCTCTGCATGAACCTCAAGTTTGCCGTGACGGTCTTTGCCGCAACGGAGGAACGTGTCATCAGCCGCATGGAGCTCTGCCTTCCTGTCACTGTCCGCTTCATTTCACTGGAACTTTTTGTGAGAAAGGTAGGTTTTGGGTTTTTTTTATTTTTGCATTGAGCTGACAGTGTTTAGCAGGTTTAATACATAATATATAAAGCACACACAGGCAGTAAAATGTCTAAAACCCTACAGTACTGTGACCTCTACAGTGGTATCATCAAGAGCCAGCCAACAAATTATGTTGGCTAATATATGCTGAGCCTCTTTGGCTAATAGGTTTCACTAGGAGGGAGAATAGAGTCGGCTGCATTAAGAATTTTGAGTGATGTGAATTATTCAGTATATGATTAATGAAATGAAAGATCCATATAAGCAGCTTGAACCAATGCTGTGTGTCCATGTTCACCTCCAGCGCTCACTGGGGATGAGAATGCGACCTTGCAACTCTTGCTCAGCATTCAGCTAAAGCTCTCACCCCTGTCCCAACCAAAAATATTTATTTTGTACCAACCACTCAGAGACTAACACTAAGGAGACAGCGGTACTAGACTCACATACTAAAGAGTTTTTCTTTGCAGATTTCTTTGCAGTGCACTTTCAGTAGCTCCTGACATCCCTGCTTTTACCTCATGCATGATATTCTGACAGTGTCAGAAACAGCATCCTGTGTGTTGCCACTGTGGTCGGTCTTTGTCAATGACAACAACTGCAACACTAGAATGTGTGAATTAATTGCTTTGTGTGCTTGATATTGTGAGCCAAGTGACTCGCAACTGAGAGGCGCTTTCAGATGCTGTGTTATTTTATATTTGGTTGCCAATTTTCAACAACTAGTTGGAGTGAGATTTGAGGGTGAGTGGGGGGTGGGGGGGTGCTAATTGCCTTGATTCATACTTTTCTCACCACCAGAGGTTACTAGAAAATGGTCATTTTAATAGTAATTTGGGTGTACTGACCCTTTAAGTAGCCCAGAAGGAGAGCTGCCACTTTGTATTAAAAAGAAGAAAGTTCACCTGAAGTGTGAAGTTCCACAAGAATTAATTCAGTAAAATAATTAATCAAATGATTATTCTACTGACTCTGTTGCTCAAAAATACTCTTTTTTTAGTTCATGATATTCTAAACACCAAAACGTAATATATGCAAAGATGTAACTGTTATTAAGTTGCCTGTTGCAATATTTTATCAGTTACTTTAATGATTCGAGATCATGTCCTATACTGTATATCACTATGGAAGTGCATCTCTGCTCACAGTAGTACTACTGCTGTGTCCTAATACTGGGACACTTTGAATTCAAATGAAAGACATATTCTTAAAATTGAACTAAAGATGAGAGAATTTTTTTAACATCCAGACTAAACATATATTTGATTTTAACAGTTAAATACAATGTCTCAACAGCTGTGACTCGTCCTGAAGACAGCTGCTGTGTAATATAACTTGAAATATCTTGACTGTAGCTGATACACTGCGACTCTGTGTGTGTCCGAGGTGTAGAAAAGTAAAAATTGTGATTTAACATTAGAGGATGAACATACACTATATATAGAAATGGATAAAGCAAGTGTGGTGTCACACGTTGGTTCGAAGTCAGCAGATCAGTATTTGAATGTTGCCATGTTGGTTGTTTGGAGCCAGAAGTGACTATAGTTATATGAGGAAGGAGTGAGGAGGTGGGTCTAACCCTTGAACCGAGGTCACTGCCCCATGTGTAGGAGACTCTACTTCTGCACCGGTCTACTTGGAGACCAGGATTGTTGATCAAGCTAACCACACGTCTAAATATTTCTCTTGTTGAAGCCTGATATCTATGAGATGATGATTGTTTTGCCTCCTTTTTGAGCCCCACTCGCGTCATCTATTTCTATTTACAGTTTATGATCCTGACTGATCCTGTGGCTGCGTTGGCGATAATTGATAGTTAGGTATATAGTTAGTAAAGTTACTGCAGGTGTGACACAAGCATAAATGTTGACCCATGAAATGACCATACAGATCCTGTTACTGTATGATGCTGCAGGTATTTAATATAATTGGAGGAAATTCTTCACAAACAGCTGGAAGCAACAAACACAACTTTAGCTCCTATTATTGAAACCAACATACATTAAAGGTATTTTGGAGAGGTAAGTATGCACGTGCCTTCGGCAGCTAAAGCCAGGTAAACTGTGTCTTTTGCCCTCTCTGATGTTTGTGGACCAGCAATGCTGTTGAAATGTGAGATAAAGCTTGAAGTTCAGATGTTGTCCTATTTGCAGAGAAAGCTTAACATGTATAACAGTTTTTCCTGTCATTAAACAGCGGCTTTGAGGTTTCCTCTTACTGAGTGTGAGATTTGTTTCGGCATCTTGAGAGCGTGACACAGAACCTGAAGCCAGGTGTCTCATGCCAACAGTGTGAAAGCTGGCAACCCATTTCTCCCACACTCTAGCTCCAGTATGGTTAATCCTTAACAAGATTTAAAAGGGTATTTCTAATATAAACTCAACATGTTGATAGCTAATCATGTGTTAAATTAACTGTACTGTGTTTGACCTGGTCCTTGCTACAATATGTTGAAAAAGGAGTGGAATACAAATGCTCTCAAACTGACCATCAACACTCTTCAGTTACCTTTCCAAATCCAAAAAACAACAGAAAAAGTGGACAAAATGGATTGGACTCTGTGTTTTTTCCACATGATAGCCTTTATTAGACAGTGAGCAGTAGAGAGACAGACAGGATGCATGGAGTGAGAGAGAGGCATAGCATCCACTGACAGGTAGATAAGGTAGATTTATTGTCCTCATGAGGAAATTTTGTTTGCAGTGAGTGAAAACACAAAAACAAGAAAAACATGCACAACATGCAGGGACAACATTCTTCAGACAAGACAAACATGAATGTTGACAAAAAAGGAAACAGAAAGACAGCAAAAAAAAAACAAAACAAGCAAGCTGGAATACAATCTATGGCCATAACTCTCAGCTCATCGTATTCAGTTTATAAAATGTTTTATTTTAATTTTAAGAGATTTAAAAATACAGAAATAACAATAGTTTTAGTTGTAAAATTGCTTGTAGCACATGACTTCCTTGTTCTGTTTTTTGTGAGGCTGGACACTGGTATCTCTGACCTGACGGAAGCAGCTGAAACTCTCTGAACAAAGGATGATTTAAGAGTGATAAAATTTTCTTAGCTTCGTCCAAAGCTCGATATACATTAATATGATATCCTGTAGGCTTTTTAGAGGAGTGCCCTGGATTTTGCAAGCAATAGTGACCATTTTTTAGAGTGAGTGTTTTTGTGCCTTAGTTGTGGCCCCATACCAGCAAACAATACAAAAAGGCAAAGCACTCTCCATAAAAGCATTATAAAACATTTTCAGCATTGTTTTCTCGACTTGGAAGGACACTAGTTTTGTAAGAAAATATAGTCCCTTCTTTAATTTGTCTAAGACCACACCCAGATACTTGTGCTCGCATACAGAGTCAATAACTTCTGCCTTGACCATGGTTGCACTGTGTGTGGACTCCCGCCTAAAATCAATGATCAGTTCTTTTGTCATTGTATTTAAAAGGAGGTGGGAGTCATGACACGATGAGATGAACTCATTTAGGACAGGACCGTGTTCGTGTTCATCCTCCCGAAGCAGGCTGATCAGAGCTGTATCATCAGTGAACTTCACCAGGTGCCTGCCTAGGTGGGAGCTGGTGCAGCTGTTGGTGTATAGGATGAGCAGCAGTAGTGATAGTATGCACCCTTGAGGTGAGCCGATGTTTGTAGTGATCCTGTCTGAGGGCACACAACTCATCCGGACCTGCTGCACTCGTTGAATGAGGAAGTCCATAATCTGACTGGAATCTTGACTGGAATCAAAGCAGGGATTCTGTGCCCTGCACCGTAACCATGAGCATATTTGCCCCGTATTGTTAATTTCTACATACTTAAGTAATGAAATGTTACTTTCAAAATCAAGGAGCATATTATACCTAACTAGTTTAATGGGTTTCAGGTGGCATTCAAGGAACTGTCCTGTTATGTACTACAGGGGAGTCCTGTCCTGCAGTATTCCAGCCAGAGTTGCCCAGGAGGGTGTCACTTTTGCCAAACACATTATTTAGTCCTCATCCATAAAGCCTTTCCATTTGTAAAAGTGAATTTTATTTCTTTATTTAACCGGTACTTATCAAAGTAAAACAGTTGAGAACCAATTCTCCTTTACAACTGTGACCTGGCCACAGGCAGCACTAAAACAGAACAAGCCAAATGCACAATGACTTATTACAAATAACCAATGCACTGGCATATAAAATCAGAGTCTAAAAGCAAGTGCAGTGTTCCTGAAGTATTTCAATCAGAGATATTTTTAAAGGATGTAAGTGGTATAAATGGGGTGAGTTGTATGGATTGCTGCAATGAGTTCCAATCATTGGCAGTATAGGCTTTGGGAAAACAAACAAATATCAGCAAAACAGCAAAGGGTTGTGTTGCAATAAAACAACTTACATTTCTCCTTACCATAGAGTGGCAAACTGTAGCTCCACCACACAGTCTAAATAGTACACTAATTGAGTAGCAACAGCCCTGCTGGTAACAACTGTTATTTCCTTCTGTAAGATCCACAGTCAGACTGCTTTTGTCCATCTCTATCTGAAATCATTTCAATAAACTAATAACAAATACATCTTGAGTGTTAAATCTGCCACTGTTATTGCTGTAGACTACACATGCCATGTGCAGGAACAGATGGCCTAACAGGCACAGCAAGAGTAACTAAGGAGGCAATTTCAAAAGAACTTCTTTTTTTTTTTTTTTCAAGATCATCAGTGATAAGGCTTTCTCACTTTTTGCTCACTTGCTCCCTTGGTGTAAAACACATTTCTCTTTCTGAGAAACTCAGGACATTGCACTCATGATGTTTTTAGTGCTGGCTTTGGAATAATGAGCTTTGGATATCACTTGCCACCAAATGTCACATGTGCTGTACATTTCAAGCCTGGGAAACCTACAAGTGGTGGAAATTATTATTGCAGAGGTTCAAGACTGGTAGTTGGATTGAGCTTCACCTTCAAAACTCTTGTATACGATTTAGATTAAAAGCATAATCGTGTATTTACAGAACACACAGAAATCTGAGAGGATGCTGCTCAGCACTAATTTTTTACAGTCATTAACATGACTTGAGCAGCCTGTTTGTGCCTGACACCCTGATTTGACACGTCTGCCATGTGTTGTAAAAATGCAAATTTACACTGTAAAGAAATTATGTTATTTTTAAGATTTCACTCTCATTTGTTTTTCCTGTGGGAGACCGCTTCATCAAGGAAAGCAGTGCCCCCCTCTGCTTACATGACAGAGAAGCTGCTTTGTAAAGCCAGTTATTAAAGATGCTTTGGGCAATGTCTAAACAGCCAGTAGAGACCAGGGAACACGATTCATTCATCACCTCATGTGATCACTCATTTATTTTCCAGGATTATATCTTTCAAGTGACAGAAAGGTAATAAGTGTGCCACAAAATATCAGCACATGTGACTCTCACAGTTTCCGAATAATCTTACTTATTAACATTAACCCTCATAAATCAAATGTGCATTACTGCATCGCATGGGATGTAGTAATGCATATTAGAATTATTTAAGGCGTACGTCTTCACGACAATACCTATAAAATGAATCAAATATTTTGCTTGATTTGATACATTTTGATAGAATGATATGGTCTCAGTCTTCTCCTGCCATAATCATAAAGTAAGTTTCTGCTTATTCCTAAACTTGTCTTACTTACAAACTTTTCCTTTAAATACCAGCAGTGGCCTTTTAGCATAATTTCTGCTGAGTTTGAGGAATTGCTCCTCCTCAAAAGCAGTCCAGTCTCTCAGGTTTAACAGAGCGCAGTTTCATCTGAGCACTCATCCAATGATGTGCTTCGCAACAGTAGTTCCTTTGCTGCAAACAGAGTCCAGGGGCTGTTTACATGCTGACTTGTCTGCGAATGTGTATTGCTACAGCAACTTTGCTGGGTGACAACCTTGTCCTCACATCTTGTTGAATTAAGTAATAGCCACAAGAGAAGAGTAGAACAAGTCACCCCCTGCTCTCAGTTAATTATAGATACGTCATACTGCACAGTGACTAATGATGTGGAGTTGTTTGTGTCCTAGATGAAGTGCTGACATGCCACACAGCCCGTATCTGAAAGAAATATCATGATACAAATGAGTCTATGTAGCTTGTCTTTATGTGTCTCTTTTTTTAATCTGTATGAGTAATGTTGGGAATACAATCCTAAAAAGTAACAGTTGATTCTTTGACATATCACACATGATAATGTACATACTGACAACATGTCCTCCTGGCTATAAAATTTATATTCAAGGACACATTGGAACCCTTCTACTGTACATTATGCAGGGTATTTTAAAAAGCCAAGACTCAGAAAAATATGTTATTATTCTTTTCATTCTTCTGATTATAATTCACTGACAATATATATTTTTCATTCTTTTTAGTGCTTTTTCTTTTTGAAATGCAAGTGGTTTTTTATTATTATAATTGAGAATATTTTACACTGTGCTTTTATAACTATTCCTACATTCCTACTAGTAAAGGATGTGAGTATGTACTTCACAATTATATACTTACACACCATGTGTTCAGTGGACACTGCAAACAGTCAATCAATCAAACTTATTTCTCAGAGCATCTTTCAACAAGTCAAATCAAATACCAAGACAAGACAATGGTAGTGATTTTGATTTTAATATTGCATTAAGTTATGTCCCTTTTCGAAATATAATGTCAGGTATTATATTGTCTGTAATAATGTTTTACAGCAACAGATTTACTTCTCAAGTAGTGTTGTGCAGAGGATCCCTGAACGCTTCTCATATTTTATATCAGAAGATCACGATAACTGTTTTTACAACTTTTTATTCAATCACTCCAAAACACTCAGATATATTTTGTGTATTGTCTCTGTAGCTTGTACATAAGGAGCTTGAGCTCTGAATCTCACTCTCTAATGTTTGGACCCTGGGGAGGTCCCTCAGGCAGAGTGTAGCCTTTTACAATCCTGCACCTGCTGACTGAGTATTTGATATCAAGTAGCCAACCATAAGACAGGTTTTGTCAAGATAAAGCCAGTTCAACTGGGCATGTCAGAGTTTTAAGTAATGATAGATTGTCTCTTCCAAGAAGACACAGCAGGTTGTAGACCCTGTCAAAGACACTCTGTCAAGTATGTAAGCATTCAGTTAAAAGCAATCACAATAATTAGATATGGAGCAAACGGCTGCCAGGTAAGAAAGTAGGCATAAAAGACAAAACAAGTGAGGCAGGAAATTATTCAGGCTTGGTCTGTATTGATCATGACCTCCTCGTGACCGACGGCTCATTGAGTTGTGTCCTTACTTCTCGTATAGTTGAAGCTGTGATGTAGAATGATGGTCTGATAGGAACAATGTTCAACAACAACAATTTTCACCCATTTGTGTAATTTCAACAACTTTTACCACAGTCATAATAAGAGTGGCCCTTTACCTAATTCTAGACATTACTCTGTCCAATTAGTTCTTTCTGAATTTTCTTTTTGATACTTTACCTTTACCTTGTCCAGTCTAACCTAACCCCACTAATTACTCATATTCTTTTTAAGATAACATAAATATATCATTTTTATTTGTGCATTATAATATCAATCAACAGAGGGTATTAAAAAGACTGTAATTAAATTTGATGTTTGCACAATTTAAAAAAAACAAATATAAATATAAATTATTAATTGGACCACAGTGAAGGTAATATTTTTAGAGATCATAACCACATAAAAGCCTGTCTATATGTTTAGTCTGGAGAGAAAAAAACAAATCATTTTACAAAGCAAACAAAGAAAAGTGTTTCAGGGTGGTGAGCCTTTCTGTTTTTGTGTTTGACATTAATGGGACCTGATGAGAGGTTGTCGGCTTCCCTCTTTGCCAACACACTAGGTTGGTGATGCCAGCTCCTTTTGTGGGATTCTAGTGTGTGTTTGCTGTAATTGCTGGTGCCTTTATAAATGAGCCAGCTCGATCTGCCTTGCTCAGAAATTGCCAACAAATATTACAGGCTTGATTCATCATTTTCAGGCAAAGGAAACAGCTCCTTTTGCAACAAAAGAAAACAGTTTTTATTTTCTTTTTGTAATTTGAAGCAGTGGCTGTCACATCTGTGCTGCATACTTCCCTGTGCCACTCAGAGGAGTCATCTACTGTGATTGGTCAGGAAAGGAGCAAGAGTGTGAAAGTGGCAGAGCAGTCCTACAGTACAGGCGAGGAAAACAGGATTATGACCATTGGAGAAATGGTACGACCGGAAAATCTTCTCAGTAGTTGGTCTAGTGACTGATCATTAAACTGGACCAAGTCAGTGTCCCACTGGCCCCCAGGCCACTGAATAGTGCTTATTGTCAAACCCTGCGATTCACCTTGCTGATTCTTTCACTTACTGTATGACTTGACTCCTTCTCATGGGCTCATTAAGGCCATTTTCCTGATCGCCTGTTGACATGAGTAACTGATACCCAGGATTTGTGTTATCTCCATTGCCTGCTAACCCACTAACACTGCACTAACTGTCCATGAGTACTACCTGACTCACAGATCAAGCAGTCCAACAGGAAACTGCTAAAAGGAACTGCAGTCAACTACATTTCTTCTTGTTAACAACAACATACCAGACTGTACTACATGTAATAGATGTGACAATAAAAAGGATGTTTTTCTGCAGTCTGATATGTTGTTGGTATTCAACATATCAGATTGTAATGGGCTACATGGAATAGATGTGACTATAAAAAGTATCTTTTTCTACATCATGAAAATGCTGGATAACAATTTGCCTATATCACTGCTGTCATTAAGCCAATCATGGAGAGGACCACCAGTAGCCTACTTTGTGTTAGAAATGTAACAAATTCCCCTGTGTTCTTCTGTTTCCACTTCTTTTACTTTCTCGTCGGTTTTAAAAGTTAGTCATTCACATCCTGCTTTAAAAATTCTTTTGATCAAATATCAAGGCACAAAAAAAGAAGAAACATATTTTTCTCTTAGATAAAAAACTCTTTTCTGGAACCCTACACATACCGTGTATTGTGACTTTTCAGCTGGGAATAAACTGCAGTTTTTCCTTGAGAGCTGCACACTGAAGGTAGAATCCCCTGAGCTGAGGCCAGGGTGGCCTATTTTGAATTGACTGTCATGCACCTGAACAACAAGCTATCCAAGCTATCCGCCAGGTGTGCAATGTCCTTTGCGCAAAAGGCCAACAGATCATCACTGGCTTGTGGAGTTGATGACCTGAGCGTGTACCTCCTCCACCTTCCCTTAAAGTCACATCGCTTTGTCATCCAATGGGAAATGACACACTATAGCACAAAGCCCTAACAAGGCCCTGCTGACTCTGCTCACGGACAGGCTATAAGTGCTGCAATACACTAGCTGATCCTGGCTGCTCTGTTTACTGTCAAAGGCTCTTCAGGGGACTGCTTGTACAAGATGTGTTATTACTCATTTGTATAAAACTGTAATGTTATTATATTTTCAATTTAATGTGTAAAAAATTATTTACCATATACAAGTAATGAACTTTTTTTCACGCCATTCAAGTTAATTTTATTAATGTGAATTTTTTTTTTTTCCTTGTAGATGCCACAGTATATATCCCCTCATTCGATGGCACATCTTATTTGGAGCTGCAGCCTCTTGCCTTCCTTCTCCAGCCTTCTGGTGACAGCAATAATCGACCTGCGACAGTCAAGGACACCGCTGTTTTTCTTTACTTGACAGTGAAAACAAGATCTACACAGGGCACCATCCTCTACAGTCAGTAAACTCTCTTTTATTGCAAATGTTTTAAAGTTCTGCAACAATGAACATGAAAAAATATGCACACACATACTTACATGCTATTATGTTTAATACTTTTTCATTCAACTTTTACATATGTTATCGTAAGTTTGCAAAGGTTGTGTGCTATGTAAGTCACCTTCTGATCAGCATCTGTCAATACACAGGTATCGATTCTAGACTTTACTAAGTTACTACACAATTCTCCCTGGATACATGTAGAGGATA
This sequence comes from Pseudochromis fuscus, assembly GCA_900323345.1. Classification (NCBI taxonomy): domain Eukaryota; kingdom Metazoa; phylum Chordata; class Actinopteri; family Pseudochromidae; genus Pseudochromis; species Pseudochromis fuscus. The sequence goes on from OOFC01016707.1 coordinate 17,117, forward strand.
TTTATAAGCCAAAATATTTTAGTTGGCAGCTTCACTTTAATGCAACTTTGTTAAAAGTAGAGTTGTAAATAAGAAAGCAATCAAGGCATCAGTGCAAATATTAAAAACGCCAGGAGGCGTCGTGTTTTCATTTAATTTTACCATAAACAATAATTGTTCTTCCTGTTGTCCAAACACATTTCTTTGTCTGTTCAGAGACAGTTAATTGAGAAATTCAATACTATTTTCATGTCTGATCATTTTAAGCCTCTGTTAGCAGCTGGTTTGGTTAACTTCACTGTAAGACAACAGGAAACAACTTGTTATGCCAGAAAGTAATAAAATGCACTTTAAATTGTGCCAATCTCATTGTGTACTAATGTACACATTTTTGGTTTTGTAATGTCTCGTGCTGCATTATTTCTTCACCAGATGCAATTTCCTGTCTTTACAATGATGATGCTTGTCATCAGTGACGATGCTTGTCGTCACTGTTATTACTGCCTTTACTTTGGATCTTTCAATAACTGGTAGGCTAATATAGAGATGATTCATCAGTCTGTAATGTATTACATATTACTTATTTTTATGTTGGTGTTCTAATAAGCATGGGTGCTTTGAAAACCATAAAAAAGGAAGAAGAGACAAAATAGTGAATGATGTCTGAATTGATCGATGTTCATGAACCTATTCAGAACAAACAAAGAGAGAATGAATGAACAAAGATATATAAAAGAATAAATTACAGCAACTGTCTTTGGCATTTCAATGACATTTTTATGAACGCGTACTGATCAGTCCTAGATATTAATGTTACAAATCACTGGCCTCACTAAAACATGTGACATGGGGAGACCAGCATCATGAATCATCTGTTGTTGGGAATTGTGGCACACAAAAATGGATCCTCTGTTTCCAAGGCTACAGAAAAAAACACGAGGGACTTCAGTTTTTTAGTTTTTTGTCTGCCACCTCAGTTGCATTTATGTAAATAGCACAGTGACCACCAAAGATTGCATTTGTTCATCACGTCTTCTAATCTTAAACATAGTTTGCCTTGTGGTTAGGAAAGGGAAAGGCAGAGGGATAGTACATGGTGCCCTGGTGAAGGGCTACAGATAGCTTTGCCTTTTGTGGACAGCAGGGAGTCACCTTTTTTGTTGTTCTGCTGCTGATGATTGAGCTGTAACCTGAAAGCAAACAAAGGAATCCTCATAAGGAAAGAGCTGGTCACTTACATGCAGAGATAGGATTGGGCACACCCTGTATATCAACCCTGAGCTCTGCATTGTATGCCTACCTCCTGCCAGCTCTTTTGTTCCCACACCTGCACACACACATACACAGCCCCCTTTGTTACAGAAGAAGATTGGGATAGGTAGGCCAGACAGCCCCTGAGTAGACCCCCATAACAAAAGAGTATTGTTTTGGGAGGAGAGAGGAGTGAGTTGATTTGTGGGGATTTTTTTAGGGGATGAAAGAGCTGAGCCATGAGAACTTTGTTTCATCAGCTTTGTGTGTATTACACATCTGTTCAAAGTGTGTATGCATATTAAGTACCAGCCAACTTAGGGGTGAAGCCACTGTATGCCTTGAGCTATAGGTCCACTAATGACTCCAAAAAACATCCAACTGTGTGTCTCAGTGGACCATAATTGCAGCTCCTCGCTCTAAAAACTGCAGCCACCTTGAATTTTGAGAGGCTTTCGTTGTTTCGCAGCAAGTTAGGTGCAAGTCCAACAAAACTGTAACCACCCTGCATTGTGTGGCGATCATGGGTGATTTATTCCACACCAACCAAGCATAGACATCTTAACATTCATCTTGCTGGTATAACCTAGATCAACCACTTCTGTGTGACATCATCTGAAGGTTCCCAGCCTCTAATTTATATTTTATAGACATGTAAACATTGAAATACACCTCAGGGTTAAATTTCTCATTTGAATATTTGATTTCTGACTTTAATAACAGTGATGAGGGATAAGTGTGAGGTGTTAAATTTCTCCTCATACCCAAAATGGGATGTTTATGACACTATGCGCAGTTTCAGAGAAGCATATTGTAATTAACAGGATATAATGTCTTTATTTTCAACATACAGTGGAAAACTAACTGAGGAATATTATTTTCAATTTACAGATACATTTTATAGTCTTTAAATTTTTTTCTACAAAACTATTTTGTATTCCTTAAAGTAGTAATTGCCTGACTCTTCTTTCTTTGGGCTGACATTGACCACCCATGATGGCTGCTGAGTGCTTTAGTGTTCCACTAGAGATGTAAATCTTTGCATATAAGGAGCTATTAATTAGCCAGCCCTGAAAATGTAACAGGACTGTAAATTAGTGCTTTATATTAGGTTAGTGCGCTTCAAAGGTCGGCCAGCTAAGCCTTAAATACACACAGACAGTAGTGGTATAATATTTAAGACAAATATGCAATGTCCTGTCTCACCCAGGTGCCAAGTTTACAGTGATCTAAACTCAATCTAGTTTTCAGTCAATAGTGTTTTCAGTCAATTGAAGAATGCATGTAGTTTCTCCGTTCAAACATGACAGTGTGCAATGTGTGAGTTTGCCTCGAAACTGTCAAATGATAGGTTTGAGAACAGCAGGTTTGAGATGCAGAATAATTGCAAAACAAAGCTGTTAGTATGCTGCCCCATACTTGAATTAATGCTTGTTTTGGGATGGGTTTTTACATGACCAAAAAGAATACATCTCTGGGGAATTGAGGTGTATATTTATCAGATTTTAATGTCACCCTTTTTTCCCCAGGAAAGGTATTTTTTAACATATGAGTGAGAATACATTTGTAATTGTCAAAAACTCAGACCGACTTTCCGATTACAGATTTAAAAGCACATCACAGACACGGCACTCTAATAATACAAGTTGTTCCCTTATTCTGAGAAGTAGTTTTTATTTTTTTATTTTTTTAGTAAAATGAGGACATTAACAGGAAACAGGAAAATACACGCATAGATTAAGTTACAGGGATAGAGATAAAGAAGAGGGAGGATTTTAAGTACTTAGGGTCAACAGTCCAGAGCAATGGACAGTGTGTGAAAGACGTGAACAAGCATGTGCAGGCAGGTTGGAGCAATTGGAGAAAAGTGTCACGTGTAATGTGTGATAAAAGAGTTTTGGCAAAAATGAAAGGAAATGTGTACAAAACGGTGGTGAGACCCACAGCGTTGTATGGTTTAGAGACAGTACAACTGAGGAAAAGACAGGAGGCAGAGCTAGAGGTAGCAGAGATGAAGATGTTGAGGTTTTCTTTGGGAGTGACCAGGACAGATAGGATCAGGAAGGAATACATCAGAGGGACCACACATAGATGGTTTGGAGATAAAGCCAGAGGAAGGATAGTGAATATACCAGTAGAAGGAGGCTCAGTTTTGAACTGCCAGGTCTAGAGGAAGACCAAAGAGGAGGTTCACTGGGTCTCTAGGAGGAGTTCATCACAAGATTTTCATAGTTAATCCAAGATGGCGGACTTCCTGTTGGGTTTAGAGTATAGCTGTCACTGACTTTTTTGTGTGCTTCATATCGCTACCAAATTTTCTAGCTGTAGATAGAATGGCCTGGGAGTTAGCCTAATACCATATTTTTTCAATTTTGCATCAGGCGCTGTTGAGTCATTTTGCCACACCCATGTGCAATTCCCCCAAAATATCAAATTTTTCGCTGTTGTTCTGATGTGTGTTCCAAATTCCATGTGTTTTTGAGTGTTTCTAGGGTGTCAAATTTTGTGCCTGGTGTGGAAGGATGGACGCTTGAACCTCAACTGCAAAACAAATCTACCTACGGGTATCAATAAAGTAATCATCAACCTTGAAATTGGCAATTGAAAAGTCGGTAAAAAAATAAATAATAATAAACCCTCGGGTTTCAATAGGGTCTTCGCACCATTGGTGCTCGGATCCTAATAAAAATTAAAGCTGGAAGCAGCATTGGAAGGGCCCTCACCACCCAG
>OOFC01016708.1:0-16428 GCA_900323345.1 Pseudochromis fuscus
TCCGACTTAACTTTCGTCTCTTGACGCGTCAATACGCTCGTCTCGGTCACGTGATCAGACACGTTAGCTAAACAAACAAGTCCGCAAACCAGCGAAAGTGAGTAAAATAAAAACGTCTTTGGAGAGCTTCTTCACAAAGAGGAAACATTTATTAATTGTTTATTATTATTCCGGTCATGTTATTTTATTTTTTCTGTATTTATCTACCACACCTTGAAGGCCAGTCCGTGAAAATAATGCCGACATCAAACCGGTCCGTGGTGCAAAAAGGTTGGGGACCGCTGCTCTAAGACAATAAATAAATAAATAAATACTAAATAACCACGATCTGTGCAGACGTAACAATGTAAAAGGTAACAATATAACTTTATGGCTTCTCTTTGTTGTCACTTCACTTTGTCATTTTCTCATAATAACAAATCATGTAAAAATGTTCTACAACTTTTCCATATTTCCATTTATTCAACTTGATAAGTCAAAATCAAAACAGTCAGTGTGCTTTTAAACACCAGTACAGATGTTAGATACACTGATACCATTTTTTCCCCTGATGTCTTTAATCAGCCGAAGCTGAAGTGGAGGAGACCAACAAGGTGGAGGATCCCTCGAGCAGCCAGCCTCTGGAGGTAAAACTGTAAAGATGTAGTTTCCAGGTCAATAACAGAACCGACAGGAACATGCTGATGATGTCGTCTTATCTGCTCCAGCGTCGTGTAAACAGCTCTAATCAGTGTTAGTGTGAGATTGAGGACAAAGTTTGTTGTTGTTGATTGTCTGTGTTTATCTGTCAGGAGTCTGTGGAGCTGCTGGGTCAGTTTAAGGACTTCATGGTTAAATACAATAAAGACTACAGCAGCCAGGAGGGTGAGTGACTGACACATGTACAGTACATACTGTGCACATACCAAACACTGGGAGTGTTCCTGTAACTGAACCCAAGTATATCTGCCAGAAAGCACTCAGACAACACAAACCTCCACCGAGGTGTAACCCAGCTGTACTGATGCTGCAGAGTCAACAACACTGACCCTCTATAGGAGGGCAGGACTTTTTTGGATAAGATCTCATCCTCTGAACTTTCCCAGTTTAATCTTAATCGACGGTAATAAACTGTCCCTCCACAAAAATCACTGAGATCTGTTCAAAATAGACAGACAGACTAACGCAGGTGAAAGCAAACCCTCAGGTTCTCAGAAAGTCTTTGCCACATATTCATCTCACATGTCCACTCAGAGCACCCCAGATCAAAACTCTGATCTCCTGCCGACACACTGAGGTGGTAACTGAGAGTTTGAATGTGTGTTGGACAGAGGCCGACTATCGTTTGAGCGTCTTCCACGAGAACCTGAAGACGGCCGAGAAGCTCCAGGCTCTGGATCAAGGTTCAGCCGAGTACGGAGTCACCAAGTTCAGCGACTTGACAGGTGCGTGTCTGCGAGTGTGTTGTTGTGTTTCCACATTCTCCTCTGTTGCACAACTTCCTGTCTCGTGTTGCTTCAAGAGTTCTGAAATAACTCAAACGTCTGTCTCCTCGGCTTCTGCTTTCCTGCAGAGGAGGAGTTTCGCTCGACGTACCTGAATCCACTGCTGAGTCAGTGGACTCTCCATCGACCCATGAAACCAGCCTCTCCTGCCAAAGGCCCCGCCCCCGACAGCTGGGACTGGAGGGATCATGGAGCCGTTAGTCCTGTTAAGAACCAGGTGCCAACCAACAGTTAACTATACAAACAGCAGGTCAGTGATGAAGTGATTCCTCCTGTTGACCTCGTGCTGATGGGAGTGGGTGTGTCCTGCAGGGCATGTGTGGATCTTGCTGGGCGTTCTCCGTCACAGGGAACATCGAAGGCCAGTGGTTCCTGAAAAATGGGACGCTGCTGTCGCTTTCTGAACAAGGTAACACACGTCTGCACAGACTCACACACACACACACACACACACACACACACACAGATGCAGTGATTCAACTAGACACCAGACAGAAGTCATGGAGACATCGGGTTATTGATTTGTCTCCCACAGAGCTGGTGGACTGCGACGGCCTGGACCAGGCGTGCAGAGGTGGGCTGCCATCAAACGCTTATGAAGCTATTGAGAAGCTGGGTGAGTGTGTAGTCACTTCATTTGATGTCTACTCCCAAAAAATGTAACTATTCTGACTGTAAACTAACGACACATCTGAGATTTATAGTGAGTTTTTAATCCTTTGATCTCCGTCCTTCATGTGTGGCTCAGGTGGTCTGGAGACGGAGACCGACTACTCCTACACTGGACACAAGCAGGGATGTGACTTCACCACCGGGAAGGTGGCCGCCTACATCAACAGCTCTGTGGAGCTGTCCAAAGACGAGGGGGGTGAGTGGACAGAGGACACGTCAACAGAAACCAGAGCGAATGAACAAACAGCACCAACCACAACATCACTGAACACAAATGAGTAGTGAGATAAACGCTGCTGTAAATGTTGATGGGTGATTTCACCATGTGTCCTCCTCAGAGATCGCAGCGTGGCTCGCTGAGAACGGACCCGTCTCTGTCGCTCTCAACGCTTTTGCGATGCAGGTGAGAAGTTTTATCACCACAGTAAATCTCCTCTTAAAACTGTGACTGAAGTGGTTTTGAGCTGATTAACACTTAGAAATACAATTAGTAACTCATGTGGGGAACCACCAAATATACGTTGGATGTAGTTGTTTTTCTTTTTGCTCTAAACTATGAAACCATCTGTTCTGTGTTTTATGTTAAATTCTTCTGAATTAATTTAGGATTAGTTTTCACTTGACTTTGTATCGTTGCTGTTTCCTGTAGTTCTACAGGAAGGGTGTGTCTCACCCCTTCAAGATCTTCTGTAACCCCTGGATGATTGACCACGCCGTGCTGATGGTGGGATACGGAGAACGTAAAGGTATCCCGTTCTGGGCCATCAAAAACAGCTGGGGGGAGGACTATGGAGAGCAGGTAAGACAATAACACAACTAATATTTATGTCATTCAAATTTTATAAAGGAAAACCCACATCAATCACATTTAATTAAAGACCTCACCAAAATGCTGGCAGACCTGTGCAGTACAGAATAATGATGTGAAGATGAAAAAATTGTACCCACTAAAAAATGCTGTGTTTTTTTACACACTGAGATTGGTGTAAAAACAACAAAATGCTGGAAAATGAGTTAAAAAATAAATAAATATTGGGTAAAAACAACAAAATTCCCAGTGAAAACATTAAAATTCTGCTGAAAAACAATAAAAATGTTCAATATTTACCCAGTTCTGGATAAAAACAAACTTTTTTTGTGTGTAATGTGTTAAAAATGTTAGTGATGCTCTGCAGGTTTAACTACTATATTATATGATACAGATTTGTTTCATATTGCATTAAATTAAAAAGCTTCATGTGAAAGTTTCTTTACCATTTTGTGTTGAGAGTGTTTTGTTTTCTTCCTCTCAGGGTTACTACTACCTGTACAGAGGCTCCAACGCCTGTGGAATCAACAGGATGTGCTCGTCTGCTGTAGTCAACTAAACACACACACACACACATGCAAACACGCACAAATCAAACATACAACATGCACCACACACATTTATCCAGAGTGCATGAAGAACACCGTCAGACACACACAGGAAGTCCTACTGATGTTTGTTTTCCGTTAAACTGAACTAGTGTTTTACGCCTCACACCAGCTCAGACCAGCTCCCCTCAAGCTAAAGCTTAGATGTGAAATCTTCCAGGCATTTTCATTTGGATTTCATGTGCATTTGATTCCGTTAGCTGTGCGTTGATAGATTTGAACTCACCTTCATCCACAGTAACCAAGCTCCTGCTTCCAGTTGAACTAAAGGTAGTTACACCTCTAACTGAGAGTAGATCTGTCTCCTGGATGTTTTGTTACCAGTGTTTGTGCTTCTGTTGTGTACTTGAAAGGAGGTTTTACTTTGAAAGATCAAGCTTTGACTTTAAAGTCGTCTGCACATTAATGATGAAAAACTAACTGCAATACAATTGTACTATCTGCTGTAAGACAGTGAGGAATGAATGAAGGTTGAATAAAAAACTGTGGAACCATATTGTTTGTTTATTTTTATTATTATATTACTGTTCTTATTTGCACTGGAAAGAAAGAGTAAATAAAGTATCAAAAAGTTACATTTATGTACACTATGACTGGAAAGTCAGTTGATAATACATTTTCTATACAATGCACCATTAAGTTACTGTTCATAAAAACTTTATTCATAAACCACTAACTTCAAATCCCTAAAATCTTTATCAATTTATTTTTAAATAGCACTACTTACACGCATAGATTACTTTTATTATCTGAACAATATTACTGCTAGAGTTATGTATCCCTATCCTATTTCATCTTTAATTATTTTTATATTTCTGTGTCTTTGTGTGTTTTATCACAGGCATGTGTATATATGCAAAAAACAACAACAAAACTAAATATTGGGTAAACACAACACATTTGTGGTTAACAATAAAAATCTGGTTAAAAAGAATGAAATGTTCAGTGAAAGCAACTACATTCTGGTAAAACCTGCCTCACTTGGTCAATTATCTCACTCATATGGTCCAATATTTACCCAGTTCTGGGTAAAACAACCCATTTTTAGTCTGTAATATTTAAAAAAATCTTAGTGGTGCTCTATTATGATTATGTAACACTAATATTCAATACACATTATATTTCTGTATCTCATTTTTTTAACAAGTGTCTGTATATATGTGTTTGTGTGAATATGAGTATCTAAATGCTGTTGGAATGACCTAATTTTCCTTTGGGGATCAATAAAGTCTTATCTTATCTTATATGTTGTATTGTGCAAAGGCGGAAAAATAAATAAAATGAGAAGAGCAGCAATCATGCAATGACAGAGGTTTTAACCCTTAAATTCAAAACCCAAAGTAACATCCTATATGAACAAAGACATGTGCTAAGTGTTGTTATTTATTAGATTTCAGGAGGATTTTGTTTTTAGGAAATCATGTTTATTCTCTAAGTTATAATAAAGGTGTAAAACATTGATTACACTTTATTTTACTCTCAAACGTCTTAAGAGTATTGTTAGAAAATATTACCACTTTTTAAAATCTAGTAGGCTACACAGAACATTCAAGAACATAGCTGGCGACAGAAAAACTACCAAAAAATGAATAAAAAAAATTAAATCCCCTAAATAGGAAAAAGGGTATCCAGGGACATCGGGAAATAAAAAAGTGATGGAGAAAAAAGTCATGAAATTTAGTCATTTTAGCTCAGATACACAAGAAAAGAGTAATTTTCCAAAATATGTCGGTGCCCGTTTAAGAATTGATTAAATGTAAACACAAGAAATAATAACCCATTGTCTTTTAAAGTCAAATCTGTAATCTATCATCTTTGGTATCGAGTGTATACTCATAATATATTAGCACAACGAAACGTTTTCGATCTTGAATGCAGCGTAAAATGAGAGAAAACTCAGTTTCCCAAAATGCAACGCGACGGCAACGGAAGAAAATAGACTCGTGTTTCGCTGTATAATTTAGACTAACAAAATAAACGGACATGATTTTTTCATTTATTAGTTTTTGGCATAATCCGACAATAAATCACTCCTGATGTTTAAACGATAAAAGTTAAATTGTAAGGATCTGTAAGGATCGTAACATGTTACGAGTTACATCGTCATCACGGGGGAATTCGATCAACGATACAGACCATGACTTTTATTTTGAAACTGACTCACGACCTGACCCCAGAAGTGTGACGTTGTGTTTCCTCGAGGCTGTTTTCAGAAAGCACGACCGCGTGTGATTCTAGTGTTAGAGGCTGGAAACTTCAGCGTGTCTGTTTAAATCTGTTGACAGTGGCGTCTTGTTGCTGCTCAGAAATATATTGAGCTTCTCAGCAGACAGTTACTTTTTTTAAAAAAAATCTCTCAAGGTAATAAAACGTTAACTTGCTAACGTGGTTTAAAGTTAGCCAGTGCTAGCTTGTTCAGCTAAGTTGTTAATAGTGTTTACATCACTCCTTGCTAACATATGGTTGCTAACTAAGCAAGAAGCAACGTAAAGTGTTGTTGTTAAGTAACTGAGCTAGCTAGAAGATGCTAACTGCTAATCAGCGTGGAGGAGTTTAGCTAGTATTCGCATTAAGCTAACATAGCGTGTGGTTAAGCCATAGACTGTTTATAGAAATGAACGAAGCAAGTGTGACGTCACCCGTTGGTATGTAGACGTTTGGAGCAGGACATCAGCATTTGAACGTGGCCATGTTGCTTGTTGGGAGCCAGAAGTGACCATATTTGGATATGAAGGGAGACGTGAGGAGGCGGGGCTGACCCTTGAACCTGAGGACACTGTCCAATGATTATGAGACTTGGCTTCAGTGCTACTCTCCTTGGAGCCCAAAGCTGTCACTCAAGCTAACCACGCCCCTTAATTTCCTTTTTTTTATAAGCCTAATATCTCCTTAAGCCTCGGCCCCGACCAGCCGTCGTCCTCCTACGACCTGTGTCTGTGCAAAAAACCTCCAACAATCTCACAGACCATGCAAATGCATCTTAAGTAACTTGACCACCTGTAAACACGTACGGAGGATGTCAATCATTAACAAACTCCCACAATTTAGGGAGGACACAGTGCCGTATGGTGTCCACATGTCTAATGTGTGTGGGGTTTTTTATGTGGTCGTGGGAAGAAAATCGTCAGTGAAAGATGCACAGCAGGAGCAAGTTTCCTGTGTGTGGAGTATGACAGATGCACTCACAGCATATGAGGGAAATCAAATGCATGGAGCAAGTGTGTTGTCTGTGTGCCTCCAGCAAGACTGCTGCACATCTTCAGTACAACCTCTTTGAAGCACACATGTCCAAAGTGTCAGTTGTGTTGTTGACGACATCTCACGTCGCCCTTGCAACTTTCTTTATTTACCTCTGTGACCGCCATGACTCATGGACACACGATTCCTAAACTTGTGCATCCAGTTGGGACCAAGGCTCATATATTTTTTTTATAATTCAATAAGAGTCAGTTTTTTGGAGTCAGCCTCTTGTGGCCGTCAGGTGTGTTGCTCTGTTTTGGACTTCTGCATTGTGTTCATTTTTGAGCCCGACTTGCTTCGTTCATTTCTAAACACAGCTTATGGGTTTATGTCATGAATGTGTAGTTAGCTGAGCACACAAGTTTTTCTTCTTACCGACTCTCCGTCTCCCTCAGCTGGCGAAGGAACCTGCACCTCACCCTCTATAATGTCTCAGGCCACCAAACGCAAACACGTAGTGAAGGAGGTTCTTGGAGACTTTGTCACTCCCACAGAAAACCAGCAGATTGTGAAGGTAAACTCTTTGTAAGCTGAGCTACATTCAACAGTCTGACATTAACAACGAAGTATTCAGTGCCTGTTTTCTACCTGTGCTCTTTTTAAAAAGGTTGTCGGTAGCCGTGGTAACAACCTCCATGAAGCTGTGACCTCTCAGGGGGAGACCTTCCTGGTGAGCATGCCCACAAAGTTCCGCAAGAACATCTGGATCAAGAGAGGTAACTGGAGGCTGATGTTTAGGTCGCATGTTAGGTAATATTTCTGTAACACTATAAAAATTTATGAAGCAGGTGTCATGTTCTGTTGGTTACAAAGGACAATATTCTGGTTAACAGCCTGTCTCACTGGGTTGTAATTGTTAGTGGTGCTCTGCTGGAATCACTCATTGGTTTGTAAACTCACACTTGCAGAATAAACTGGATTTAAACTGGTCTGCAACCTTTTAAAAATAATGTTTGAGATCCCAGTATTTGAACCTTTTCAGGAGATGAGATGATATAAAACTAGAGTACTGGTCTTAATAATGAGATGACGTACAAGTCGTTAAAGAGACGTGTGTTTCTGTACAGTTCAGTTTGTGGGTGGTTACAGTTCAGTTTTACCTCCTGGCGCCTCAGGTGATTATGTGATCGTGGATCCTATCGAGGAGGGAGAGAAGGTGAAGGCAGAGATCAGCTTCATTCTCTACAAAGACCACATCCAGCACCTGCAGAAACAACAGCTCTGGTACGTGGACGCACACACACAGTGTACACACTAGCTAAAGGTGAAGGTAGGGTACACACCGTAAACATGGGGTGTAATATAAGATACATATATGTGAATGTCGGGTGAATACAAACTTTTGACTGTTAGTGTTAGTGAATGAATCTTTATGTGAAGTGTAACTGTGTGTGTCCTCGACTCACCTCAGGCCGGAGGGGTTCATGGAGTCGGCGGAGGACAAGACAAACAAGGAGAAGGAGGAGGAGGAGGATGAAGAGAAAAGGACAGAAAATGGCTCGTAGCAGCAGTGACATCACGGACAATTGAGAGTTTTGGAAATCATGTGACAGCGTGCTCTGCTGCGCCGCTGTCATCGCTGACTGATGCGATGGTGATCTGTAGTGATGGTCCTTGTGCAGCAGCTCCCTCTGGTGGAGGCGTCACACGACTCCTTCAGTGGACTTCAATCATTCCTGCTTCTACAATTCACCCTCAAAAAAAATCTGTAACGCAAAAATGTTACTGGAATCTGGATCCACATTGGATCCATTTCTACTGATTGTTTCTTAATTTCATGCTGAGAGGTTACTACGACTATGAATACATTGCCTGGGTAATACTCTATTTATTCATTCTTCTACCAAGTACAAAATAAATCTGTGGGAACGCACAAACGCTGCATCTTTCAAAGAATCAATTGTTATTACTGTAGAAGTTGATGAAGCAACTGGTTATTAAAAAAAATGAGGCCAGTGCAGAAGTGCAAAAAAGTGTAATACCACCAACAGCCACTAGGTGCTGGCTTCTAAAACTAAAAAATTGAATTCAATTCAAACATCCTCAGTTTCAATCTTGAAATATTCAGTCAATACATTTTCTCCACAAGTCATTGTGATGTCATCAGATAAAGTCAACTCTTCTTCTCAGAGATCTGGGGGGAGGAGTTAGGGGCGGAGTCTGTTTGATTGACAGGTCTGATCATCCAATGAGACTGGCACTCGAGTTGAGCCTCATGCACATCGGACAGTGTCATCAGGTTCAAGGGTCTGACCCGCCTCCTCACTCCTCCCTTCATATCCATATATGGTCACTTCTGGCTCCAAACAACCAACATGGTGACGATCAAACACCAAACTCCTGACTTTAAATGTCCACAAACCAACAGGTGATGTCAAGTTAGCTTCGTCCAAGTCTTTTTAGAGTCTGATGGCCTCTGATGGATGTGGGTCTAACAAACTGGACCATCAGCACCATTTCACCCAGTTCACTGTAGCTGTGATTGGGTTTTGAAATAAATGCTGTAAATAGATTTAATGTTTTTTAAAGATCCTGACAAACAGCTTCAGTGTGAGTCGACTGTTCCACATTGGTACTGTCATCGTTGCAGATTTGGTTCCTGTAAAGATTTGGAATCAGATTAATTCTCAGGCTGGTTGCTCGATCATCACTTACTAACACTTGTCCTGTGTTCACACCTGGTTTTTAACAATCAGATCACAAGTGGACAGCTGAGACACGTGTTCACCCGTGTATTTAATGTGTCTCCAAACTGTCCTGCTGACCACTTGTGTTCAGATGTCACTACGGCAACCTCAGGACCCGCCCACAGGTTACATGTCATTCACCAGAAGCAGCACAGTGAACTAGTGAACATACGGACTGTTCACACTGTTTCAGGAGTGAGTGAGGACGAAGGCTTCATGAGATGTAAACGAGCGCAGGACAAGATGGAGACTAAACACAAGAAAAGCAGCATTGTTTGTTACGTCCTTATTGGGGACACATCAGGACACGTTAGCGTTCACACTGCACCACAGGTGGTTTGAGTGATCAGATCTCAACAAGATTGGTGCTCGTTTGCGTTCAGTGCTGTCCACTTGTGATCCAATCACCCGATCTTAAAGTGTAAACACCCAGAATTCAACTTGTTAAAAACATTTGAGTTATTTTTTATTTTACATTCAAACATGAGTCTCTGTGCAGATGTCAGACGTGTGGGGATGATAAACTCCACATATTTCCAGGTGCAGTACACACGTTTCTGAATAGATGAGTTCACAGTATTAGTGTCTCTGAGCAGGACCCTCCCTCCACCAGCAGAACCGGTTCTACAAGAACTTCTTTGTATATTTTGTATCTCACAAATCAGTCAACACACTTTACAGGATTATCATAACATTTTTCAATTCAAGCAAAATCATTGAAACAAACCTGATTTTTTTTTTTTATAATTAAAAATAATCAACTGCTTCATTACTATTATTGTAATTTATAAAGGTAACTCTGCTGCTCTGCTTTAGGATGAACTGGTTATTGTCGTGTTAAAGCAGTTGAGGTGTTTGAATATTTATGGGTCTCAGACTATCAAAACTCCTCTAGTTTAAAAATAAACTGGATGCAAATGATGCAAACAAATTAAAACACTGCTCTGCAAAAAAGTTATTAATACACAAGTAAAAACTCTGTGTGGTCATCAAACAGATTATTGGGACCTGACTGAGAGATTAATGATGCAGAACTAATTCACATGGATCAGCTTCTCCAGTTTACATAACGTCCTGACATCCTGCATCCTGTTCACTCCCCACACCTGACAACCGGCTCCACCACTGTAAACTGCTCCATCCCAACAAACAGCACAGTTAACACCAATAAGTTACTGTGAAGCATGAACAGCAGCGGCTTAAACTCAGCCTTTCTCCAAGCAGGGGGAGGAAATAGAAAAACGTTTCTTACTAAAAAAAATAAATAAAATAATAATGATGATGATGAACAAAAAAACCCGTGACTACTATTTTGTGTTAATGCTCTCCGTGCAGATTAATTTGAAATTTAGCATTAACCTTAGGGGCAGGTGTGATGTTCACTGTGATGCTGTTCAGCTTCAAGTCTGTGCGATAGCTTCATCATCTCATCTCATCTTCTTCACCTGCTTCTCCACACTTGGGTCGCAGGGGTCTGCTGGAGCCTATCCCAGCTGTCATCAGGCAGGAGGCGGGGTCCACCCTGGACAGGTTGCCAGCCTATCGTAGGGCTAACATATAGACAAACAACCATTCACGCTCCCACTCACACCTACACACAATTTAGTTTGATCAGTTCACCTACAAGCATGTCTTTGGATTGTGGGAGGAGGCCGGAGCACCCGGAGAAACCCCACCATGCACAGGGAGAACATGCAAACTCCACACCGAAAGGCCCCAGTCGAGATTCGAACCCCGAACCTTCTTGCTTCACCACCGTGCTGCCCTGGTTTCATCATTTTTAGAACAAATTGCTCAAAAATAAGAAAAAACACTTTAATCTGTTGAACTGGGACAGTCCTGCAAAGTCCAGGTCAGTATTTCTTCTGGACTTCAGTCCTCAGCGGCACATCCAGACACTGTGTCTCCGTCTTCTTCATGTCCGCCCACAGTTGGACCACCTGCTCGGGGCTTCGTTTGTGGACCAGGAGGATCGTGTGGTACCTACACGGCTCCTCCTTTTCCTTTTTTGGAAAGTCAAATGTGAGGAAAGCTGGATGATGGACGGGGGCGGCGTTAAGCCGAGTCACACACATCCCCACGTAAACGTCGTCGATGGGAAACAGGTGAACTTTTCTGGACACCAGGTGCAGGCGTTTGGCCAACAGGCCCGAGTACAGCACCCCTCCTCCGCCCGCGTACACTGGGTACAACCCCTTGTAGAAGGAGTCTGGGATGAAGTATTTGGAGTTGTTGACCCCGTTGGGTTTGGCCGCTCCTATGACATCTCCAACCATGAAGTCCTCCATGGTCTTGTGAGCTTGCGGCTTCTTCAGGTGGTCCCGGAGGTAGGATATCATTCTGGGGGTGTTGACGAAGACGTCGTCATCGCCCTTAAAAATGAAGCGGGTCTGACCACAGACCCCTGAGAACCAGTTCCAGAAAAGCACGTCCTTCAAGGTCAGGTTGAAAAATGTGTCGTCAAAGTCCCACTGCAGAATGTCTCCATAATGGTTGTGCTCCATCACCAGTAAGTCAGACTCATCCACACCCTGAGCCTTCGTCTTTTCTTTGCCGAGCAGGAAGACCCTGCGGACGTACCCTCCAACTTCTTCCTTGCTGCTGTTGGTCTTGTGTCCCGCCACCCACCCCGCCCGGCCCCAGCTCTGTCGGATGGCCTGTCGGTTCATGAAGTTCTTCTGCGTCGTCTTGATGGCGAAGAGAAGCAAAGGAGGCTCCTTCTCGTCTTTCACCTGAGCTCCACACGCTCCATCCGGCTGGAGCAGGGTTGGGTAATCCCTCCTTTGCATGGATCTCACAAACTCCTGGAGCTGCTGTGGTAGCTTGTTAAAGATCCTCCTCCTGTTGTCCCACTTGGTGGCTTCATGGAAACTTTGCTTCAGCGGAGACTCGTGACCGCGGCCCCTCCTCTTGGCTCGGTGCGGGTGCAGGATGGGGTTGAAATATCGATCCACGTGCAACTGGAGCTGGTTCCAGTAGGTCCCCGGGTGCGGGTGGTTCTCCCAGAAGGTTTTAGGGAGCGGGGCGAAGCTCTTGTTTTTCACAGCTCCTGGGGCCACGAAATGAAGGTTTTCCGGGCGTTGTACCTGCCACACGGTCCCCATCGTCACTTTTCCAGCGAGGTTCAAACACAGCACGACACTGACGTAGAGGAACAGCAGGGCCAGGCAGATGCATGGCGTGCACAGGCAGATCAACACTCGGTACCAGCAGCACCGACTCCGAGCCATCTAAGTGCAAACACACAAACAGTGTGTGAGTCAGAATACACAACGAACCACGATGTTAGGGTGTTAACTATGAATGTTCAGTTTCATCTACTGCCCTACCCCCTTATACAGCCAGAATAACTATTATGACGTCTACATTTCGACGTCTAATAGAAGTCGAAACCTAGACGTCGCCAGGAGGTTTAAAACTTATGCAGTTTCGCAAATCCAAACATCGACGTCGTTTAAACGGTTGCCATCAAGCTCTCCATAACGTCAGGTTGCAACATAGACGTCTTCTCAACCTGTATCATTTACCTCCCAAAAATTATTTAGTGTTTATAACCGGTTATATTTTGCATACAGCTGTCTCGCTAGAGTCGTACATGTCATGTGTGCGACAGTTTAAACGACGTCGACATCGTTTGGATTTGCGAAACTGCATTAGTTTTAGACCTCGTTTCAACTTCTATTAGACGTTGAAATGTTTGCTTGGATGTTTTTGGTGTTTTTAAAAGATCTAAATGATTTCTAACTGCATGTTCTTTATTATTTAAAACAGGTGTTACAAAGTGTGTACAGGACATTGAAAACATATTTTCATGGTAATGTCATGTTTACCAGTAAATCTTCATTAAATTACAAAAAGTCATGAAATATTAAGCACAAATGTAATGATGTTAACTATTTATTTTGAGACATGAAACATTTTTGTACAGTTTTTGTATCTATATACATATATATGTCTGTTTTTCTGTGTTTGTATAAATTGTTGTTCAGTTCGAATTTTTATATTCATTATTTCTACTTTTTTTTTAAACCCTTTTCTACAGTTATTGTTGCTCTACTATGGATTTGCATCTTTTACTGCTGCTGTGACAAAACTATTTCCCTGATGTAGGATTAATAGCTTTTTTTATATCGTATCGTATCATATCTTTTTAAATGAGGTCAAATCAACCTCAGGGATAATAAGAGGGTTAAAATGATGAAAACAGAATTTTTAGAAGAAGTTTCTAGCATCAATGAATTCCACAAATTCTTCATGCAAATATCAGTAACTTTACTCTGACATTTCTTATCACTGCTATTTCCATGAGACAAACCCATCTGGTTTTGCTGATTTCTAACGGAGGAATCTGCAGTTTTCTTACCTGTTTACAATCAAACGCTCCGTCATTCACTGAAAACCTTCTGCTGGTGGTTAATGTGAAAAAGTTTGGTTCAGCTGAAGTGAAGCAGAAAGAAAACAAGAAATCCCCTGAGAAGAGGAGCTAAGATGTGATCCTGAGAGTGAGGAAAACCTTCTTCTGCAGACTGAACTGGTCCAACTAGTTTCCTGAGGAGGCTGCTGTGGTTCCTGGAGATGTGGCTGGACGAGGACAGTCAGGTGGGTGCTCTGTGGAAACACCCACTGACACACTGAGCAGAAAGGAAGGCTGATGTTGTCATCAGCCACGAACAGGTGTCTAACAAACTAATACACCTGCTAACATCAATGATGTGTTGTTTAACCCTCAGTCTGCTGAAGTTATTTAAGTAATGCACAGTCCCGGGCCATTTGTCTTTAATGTTGGTTGTCTGTGGGGTTGTCTGTTGCTTTGTGGGGATTGTCAGTGTGTTTATGCATCGACACACATATGCATGATGATAACATCGAGAAGCTGAGACAATGTGGTGGAAATTTAGATGTGAATTCTACAGCGGAGGTTCGTGCTTTCTAGATTTATGTTTTTAGACAGACAATATTATGCACAACAAATTTCTGCAATAAAACCATAGACTGCAAACACAAGTCAATCCAATGCAGAAGTGCAAAAAGATGAAATCCCACTAATGGCCACTAGGTGCAGCTCCAACTGACTTCAATTCAAACATCGTCATTTTCAATCCTGAAATATTCAGTTAATACATTTTCTCCACAAGTCATTCTGATGTCATTAGATAAAGTCAACTCTTCTTCTCAGAGATCTGGTGGGAGGAGTTAGGGGCAGGGCTAGTCTGACTGACAGCTCTGGTCTTCATTGAATTACAGGTGGTTTGGAGGCTCATTTACAGTAAACTCCAGTCACATCCCCATTGGACAGTGTCCTCAGGTTCAAGGGTCAGACCCGCCTCCTCACTTCTGGCTCCAAACTCCCAACATTCAAACACCAAACTCCTGGATTCAACATGAGAGTCCACAAACCAATGGGTGATGTCACATTAGCTTCCTCCATCCTATGTCCAGTCTGTGACTGAAACCCATACAAAACTTAAAAAAAAACTAATTTTTCATTTTAAGTGACTAAAAATAAAAGAGCATCTCCTGATGTCTGAGGACATTTTCTGACCTGACTGAGCTGCTCCCTGAATCAAACACAAACTAAAGAATTGAAACAGTTTCCCTGTAACATCTCTCTCCATCCACCAGCTGAGGCAAACCTATAGCAACAGCTGTTAAACATCTGCATCTCCTCAGACACAGAGACGGTGTTACCTGCTGATCTGGAGGAGCAGAGTGATGTCACACCTGATGGTCTCTTCCCCCCGGAGCCTCGCAGACTTCAGGTCGGGCAGGATCTGTGAAGTGTTTTGCCTCTGGTGGGTCCAGATTCCTGAAAGTTTAGTGCTGCATTAGTGGTGATGAGGAAACCCACTGTGAGAAAAACTGAGGGAAAATACAACAAGGAATGTTGACGAACAACTAATGAAGTGCTCAGGATCTTTTAACATCAGTTTAAAAAAAATAACTTACACTTACTGTTTTGTTTGCTTTAGCTCACATGCAACAAAGTAGAGATTTTTCACCACAATTTGTAGACTTGTTACACATAAACACACAAAATAACAGTGAACAGACTAATGAGCACTGATGCAGGAACACACACACAGCTGACACCATGAGTGTGAATCACAGTCCCTGTGTTTTCATTGTATGATCCACTCTGGTTTAAACCGGACTCACGACTGGACTCACCGATGTTGTTGCTTTGGTTTCTACCTCAAAAAGTCTTAGAGTCATACTGCTTTGTATAGAACGGATGAAGCTAATGTGACGTTGGTTTGTAGACTCATGTTGAAGCAGGAGTTTGGTATTTGAATGTGGCCATGTTGTTTTTTTAGAGCTAGAAGTGACCATATAGACCCATTTACAACCCACGTCATCAAGAAGCTGCGTGCGCATTTTGGCAACAGAAGTGCTATGTCCCATTGTTTACCTGGTATTGTCTGCACCTCTCTGGGAAGAACACGTGGAAATTTATCCCATCAAAATGTCTGGTTGTTGTGTTTTTTATCTTGTGCAGAGACTCCTTAGTGAGTGTGGAAGCTAGCTGTTAGCATTAGCAGCGTTAGCCGCGGTTTTGGTGCATGTCATCAGCCTGTTATCATTTTTATATTGGACACTGGCAGTTTAGATTGTTATGTTATATTAACGAGGCTTGACAACCGAGCTTCATCGTACATAACGTTTTTATCTCGTCAACACCACAACAACTGTTACCATGACAACCTTCCGTTTATACCAGTCATTAACTACTGTACCTGCAAGTGCAAAAGCCTAATACATCACAGTTAAGTTATGTGAGCAGTTCATGTTCATAAGGCAAAGAAAGTGAAATCAGCATAAATAATACTTCCCCTGCCATACAGGTGCAGTTTGCAGTGTGTATATAGTCCTCCACTTTGTTGATAATGCACCAGAGTAGCTTGACAAGCCTTTGCTAGCCGCCATACTTC